>PNEQ01019796.1:0-18764 GCA_003012365.1 Medauroidea extradentata
CTATAAATAATAGATTTCTACATTAAAGTGTACTTAAAATATGTATTAGAAAAGGTAACATATTGGCCTTATTAGGAACTCATGTTCCAAATAAGGCCAGCCACTACAAATGTGTGTAGATTACAGTGTATTTGTCAACACTAGCCTGAAAAACACACAAACTTGTTTTGTTTCGTACATTTTGAACCGAACATAAAGACTTATTAGTTAATCTTTATCAGAAACAAAAACACTTACAAAAGAGTCATTTGTCCTTGGATAAATACCTGGACCAGAGGTAAATTCTTACGTACGTACAAATGCATGCTCGTTATTAAATGTTCAGAAACATAAGTGAAGCATTGTAAAAGATAAAACATCAATTATAAGTTAGCACACTTATTCAGATTCAAAGCACTCAGAGCATTCCCAATTACCTATCTTGCCTCGCTTTGTAACGCCAACACATTTCTCATGAAAATACACCAAGCATGTTTTACACAAGATCATGTCGGCTACTTCATCAATTTCACAGACGGGACAATACCAACTGTCTTTCCTTGTGTTGATGCCACTTGTGCTAGGAGTACCACAATCGTCATGCAAAACTCGTTTCTTGAGAACCTGGTGGTGTGATGTCCTTTTTGGCAAATTGCGTGACCTTGGTGCCATATCATTAAGATCTACCATACCCTTGACATTGCTTTTTGATGTACATGCTCCACCATAAATACGGTTTTTAGAGGGTGTAGACCAATAAGGCCAAGTGGCCTTGTTGGTCTACTCACTTCCATTTTCACCTTGGCCTTAATAGGAACACTTGCAATATGGTGCCTTTTTTGCTCCTATATCCGAATGACTACAAAAAACGTTTAGTATTAATATTGCATTCGAAAGTAGACAAACAGAGCTGTAAGTATATATATATAACTTGTTAGTTTTCTGTACTATTTACATAGATTGACGCAATATTTACTCACCAAAATATTACATCAGCCACTTCGCATCGTACCAAGAAGGAGACTGACGCGCACATCGTGGCTACTAAACGAAATAGCGTCCTCTGTTTTCTTGTTTTCCCGCTAGATGGCAGTTGCGTACAAGGGCACGCCACTACTACCCACTCATCACTGCCAGTTTTTTTACAACAACCATATGGCCTTATTGGTATACAAGGCCTTGTTTGGTCCAGGTACCTTAGTTGATTGCTGTTTGGTGTTTTTGTAAGCTTTGTGAGCTAGTAAATCAATAACTTAATTCAACTCTTTTATTTCTAATTATAAGACCTCTATCCCAAAAGAACTCATGGGCAATGCCCACACATAAAGTTTTTGCTTAAACTAGTAACAGTAAAAATCGAACTTTATGTAAACTATTCCCCAGTTGTGGTGTAGATAAAGTTATATTCAGCCCTTCACCATCATTTATATTTTTATTTAATGATCAAGGTATTCTTTTGTTGAAAAAGAATGAATATTTTAAATTTTAAGTTCATCAACAGACAATGTAAAAAAAATATTTTCCCCCTTCATTTATTAAGAAATATATTTATAAAAAATGAAAAAAGTTAAATAATACTATAGGTAAAAAATATTAATATTTAATTTTTACTCCCCAACAAAGTTTTCGTTTAATATGCATTGCAGAACCAGTAAAAACACCTCATAATCTTTCAATTAAATCTGCAGCTGAAGAAATCACACTTTTAAAATATTTATTTTCTAGTTCTTTGTCTGCTAAACAACTTTAGTTTAAATTTTTATGATAATGATAAGCAATATCATGTTCCATTGCAGCAGAATTTATAGGACTTATTGGTTTATCATTTCTTTCTAATCCTTATATTAATTAAGTTTCTTGGACCATTAAAAATTATAACCTGGTGCATGTAATTCATATGGTAAATAATATTTAACAAACCGATTCCACGGCGTTCTGGCTTCCAGAAAGAATGAGGAACTGTGTTTAATATTTTTATAAGAAATAGATTTCCTTTAGGATTGTTCACAACAAAATCTCTTAATTTATTACTTAACATATCCATTATTCCTATTTTTTATTTATGACAATTTTTATTTCTAGCATTTTCTGCGCCATATATAACTAAAAGCCTATAAAAATGTTTTCTTACATCATTCATCCATGTATGTGTGTATATATATATATATATATATATATATATATATATATATATATATATATATATATATATATATATATATATATATATTCTTTTTAAAGATTATTATAATTTTTAATACCATTTCCAGAAATTAGTGATTTGGTCAAAATTTATATTTGTGGTGAATTTGGCACTGATTCTGAATGTAATTTTTTAATACATTTTTCATAAATTGGTTAAATTAAGTTCAAGAATTTCCAACTCCTAAATGAGTTCATTTGTTTATTTGGATTATGTCCTTTAAATTCAATATTTGTTGATAAAACAACTTTTGTATGATTTGTATAGTTTTCATTACTAAATATTATCTTCAAGACATTTTTTTTATTCTTTGTCAACAAATTTGAAAGTCCTTCTGTTAATTCATATTTTTATCATTGATAATTAAGTTAGCATCATGAATGTAAAATTCTTTGTCTCCAATATAAAATTCATGACCATCACCATGTAAACCATATTTTTCATTAATAACATTCAGTCTTTGAGAAATTACTTTACCAATATTAACATTAGAATCTTTTAGCGGTTTATTCCTGATATTTGTTGAGATTCGTCTTCTGATAATTCATCAACTGATGTTAATTATTGAAATGTGTTATCAAGATGTTTAATATTGTTTCTTACACATTTAAATGCTTCATCATAAATTTTCAATGCAACATCATTAGAATAACAATATATTGGTGTTTGAGGATAGTTTAAATTTCTTGCAGCAACTGGAACAATTTCTGTGATTAAATTTTTATTTTCATTTGCAACTTTCTCTGTTTTTCTTTTACCAAAATTATCAATTGCATCAATCATTTGTTGTTTTTGTTTTTATTTTTTTATAATTTCTTTGTGTTGTTTTTTTAATTATTTAAATGTTTCAATTAGCTGTCGTCTTCCTAGTAAATTATTTTTAGCTTGCTTTCTGCAATGATTTATATAGAATACAAATATATTAAAAAACTAATGTTCAATCAGTCCAAATGATTATTCGAACGGTTCGAACGGCTGTTCAAAAAAGAAATACTTAAATTTTACATTTGGATTAACTTCTTTTAGCACAGCTTCTAATGTTTCGAACTTTTGCTGTGATTTCTGGGGTTATTTTTAAAGTTTAAAGTTTTTGTGAATGTAATAATATCCTGTAAAATAATTATTCTTGTATCACCTCACAATTCTTAACTCATTTAATAATAAGTTATTTACTGTGTAAGAAATCTTCAATTATTTTTTATATCATTAATACTCATGTTGTATAATTCTTTATATATTTATATTCTATATGATTTGATAGCTAATTTAACAAGTTCTTTAACAGTGCGATCATTTATACCGTATTCAAAGTAACAATATTCAAATTTATCATCAGGATGCTTTCCGATATTATGTGTTGAATGTCTTAACTTAAAGTTTGCTTTTATCGTATCTCCAATTTTGTAAAAAATTTCCTCATTCTGAAAATATGATGTAGTAACATATATGTCATCTTTTTATTTTTTTTTTATTTTTTTTCAATTTTTGACTTCTGTTTGTGTATTTTACTTAATTTTGTATGTTTTTCTTTCATTTCTTGTAACTCTATTGCATGTTGTTCCTTTTCTTGTAATTTACACTCTCCAAATTTTCTTATTGATGGTAAGAATTCTTCAGTAACCTAATCTTGAAAATGTTTGGCTTGTTTCATTTTTATTTCATAATTAAAGAATATAAACCGGATTCGTTAGTAAAAATGGCTGATTTTTCATTACCTTTTAAGGGGAACGAATCGTTCTTACTTATATTTTCAAAATTAATGCAATGTTTATCTTAAATATAATCCCTAATTGCTTTTTAGGATTTGTATATTCTACAATTTCAACGACATTTATTGCTTTAAACCAAGTATCGCTTTCCTGATCTAAAACAGAAACTTATTTATTGTTCTGTGTAAGTTTATTGTTTGTAATATCAAGAAAGTTTGTCATTTATTATGTTTAGTTTAATTTTATTCTTATTTTGTTAGAATAAATTTTTAATAAAGAATACTTTAATTAAATGTTCATAATAAATGAGTGTTAATAATTTTAAAGTGTATCGTCTCAAATGTAAAAAATACACCCATTGATAATTTAACTCCGTTACATCAAACATTTGTAAAATGTGATAATACTTCTTATGAACCAAAAAAATTGAAAAAATGTAGTTAATTGTATATGTAGTAATTGTGCACTTAATATTTTTTATATTATAAGTTCTCATTTTTACGACGTCGAAAAATCTGTGTTTATTGGTGGATATATTATTAAACAATAAAAGCAAACCAAATTCATAAACCATTGAGAAAAAAATTTCCCAGAAAAAAACTGTTTTATCTTTTGAAATTGACGATTATAGCAAGTGGATTAAATTGAAATGGATTCTGGTTCTTTATAACGTATTTAAAATATTAACAATGGATTTCAATATTTGTTAACTATGATTAATTTTTTTTTTTAATGTTTTCTTGGGCAATTCCAGTTAAAGATAAATCTGGTAAATGTAACTTTAGCATTTAAACGTATTGTATATTCTCGTAAACCTGAACGTTTACATACTGATAATGGAAAAGAATTTTATACCAAAATATTTCGAAAATTAATTAATGATAATAATATTACACATTATTCAACATTTAGTGATAAGAACGCTAGTGTTGTTGTAATATTTAATAGAATTTTAAATTAAATAATGTTAAAAATATTTACTACACAAGAAACTTATAATGGACAGAAATATTACCAAAATTAATAACTCATTACAAAAATTATATTCACAGAACAATTGGAACGAAACAAGTAAATGTAACTAAAAATATTGAAACCTCTATTCTTGTCAATATGTATGATAATTAAATTATTTCTATACCCAAATTTCATATTCGCACATGTATAGCTAAAAATATATCTGAAAAAAGTTATACACATGATTGGTCTTCCGAAGTATTTGAAATTTCTGAAATATTATACACAAATCCTATAACATACAAAATAAGGATTTACTAACCGAATCCATCGAAGGTATGTTTCGTGAAGAAGAATTATTAAAAATACAAAATATGATAAATATTATCAAGTTTAAAACGTTTTGCGAAAGAAAGGTAATACATTTTTAATTAAACGGTTAGGTTTTGATAACAGCCATAATTCTTGGGTAAATGGAAATAATATTGTTGTATAAATAAGAAGTAATTTTTTAATAATTTTATTCTACTTAATTGAGCGAAAAAATAATTGAGAGTTTTGAACGTCAAACTTTCCCTCCAACTGATCAAACAAAAAAATATTTAAATAATACAGTAATAAAATATATTTTTAAATTCGTATAGGTGATTCATTTTCACATCCAAATAAAGCTTATGTTTATTTTACATTTAAGGTAACTAAGAAAGATAAAAATTAAAAGTATGACAAAGATTCAAGTATTGATATATGTGAAAATTTCATGCCTTTCTTATTTTCGAAAATAGAAATTTCAAAACATAGAAATTTTATTGAAAGCATTGAAAACCCTGGAATAACTTCCACAACGATGCATTCATTGTTAAACTCAATTTCGGAAACATCATATTTACATCTATCTGTGGTTGAAAAAGGTTACAGAGTTGATAAATTATTTTCTTTTAGAGCATATAGACATAATGATGATTCATATCCATTAAAATATTTATTTTGATGTATTAGAAATTGCAATTATATTTTTTTGGAAAGGCGGTTACAAAATTTCATTCATTCGAAATTCTAATGATGATGTTTGTGTTTACAGACAACCTAAATTTAAAAATTATGGATCTGTTGACACTATTCCAGATGCTGGTAAAATAATTATCGAGAAAATTGAAATTTTGAGGCCAATTGTTAAATATGAATCTAATTACGGTGATTAAATCAAAGCAAAATTGTACAAAAAATTTAAACTTACAATTTATTTTAATAATTGGCAATGTCTTGAAAAAGTTGTTCCAAGTGGATCCAATAATTTTCAGTTTGATATAAAATATCAATTTAATTCTGTTCAGTTCGATATGTCAGATTATGGAATTGTTGGTTTTCAGATTAACAGAACAAAATAAACATGGTTAATTTTTTGATCCCTGCAATGTTGAAAAAATATTTCCATTAAAAACGGTAGAAATGAAATCTTTCCAAAAGAAAATTAGACTCTTGAAAAGGAAAAAATAATATATCTGATAAAATGTTTATTGTTTACAAAGATTTAAGAAATTCAAGAACTAAATTTGATACTGTTTATCGTAATAATGAAATGTACTTTAACACAAATAAAGTTGTTCCTGAAAGCTCAATTTATGTTATTGATTGTTCACATCGAAAAATGTCCATTGTAAAGGACAGAACTAATGTAAATCTTTCAGTTGAGTTTAATAAACCGATTTCTGACAATACAATATGTAATGCAGTGTTAATTAGTAAAATATATTTAATGGTGTTAATAGTGAAGGAATCATTGAAAAATTTTGTAAGTAATTATATTTTATTTTAAAAATATTTAATAATTTTAAATTTTTATATTTAAATTTTTCTGATATTTTATTTATTTTTAATTTTGTAATGACCCCATGGTAATGTATGAATTCCATTATCAAGAATAAATATTTTATCATCTTCAGGACATGATGTTCTTTATCTAGATTCTGTTGAAAATAGTTGGTGTTTTTTACTTCTTATTAAGTTATATCCATATTTTTTATAATATTTGTTTTTTTAATAAACAGTTTTTATAATTATCGAATGTTAATTAATTTAACAACGCCTGTTTCAATACCGTTTGCTCTTTTCATAACATCACATTCAACATTTGCAGCATATATTTTAGATTATAATCCAATGAATTCTTCTATTATTTTTCCATTATTTTCATCCTACATTTTACTAATAACTTTAATCTTCATTTTACCAATAACTTTCTTGTTCATTTGTGGAATGTTACACTTATTATCTTTTTTTATAGTCTAAAGTATCCAAATGTTGAATAATTTCCTTCATATCTTTATAAATATCATTTGTTTTTATATGATAAATAAATGAATAAGCATCTGTGTAACATAATTCAATATTATATTTAAATTTAGGTTTCATTACATTATAATGAAAATCGTACATTGAAATTGTGATAAATCCAAAATACTTGTTCCAACATATATTGGTTAATTAAACCGAATTTTTTTTCATATGAACTGCAGCCTAATTTCTTCTAAATATTGTTCTATCTATAAAATTTGGTTTTGGAATTAATTTTTCTACTTGTTTAAAGTTTTTGCGTGATCTAATATCAACTCTATTTCTAATATTTTTCATTTTTTCCAACAACTGAATTATTCATTAATTTACATAAATCTTTTTTTTTTTAATTATTTTTAGCATTTGTACACTTTCGTGTATTTAAATCAATACATGAACCTAACCAATTTGACTGTTTAAATGTTAGTAGACTGTGCACTTTTTTAATTTCATTCCTAGAGATAAATATTGTTTAACATTTCCATAATATAAAACATAATTTTCTTTATCACTTAATGTAGTTAATTTTTTTTTTTTTTAATTTTGATTCTTGAGGTTTTTTATTTTATGGTGCTAATGGAATATCTTCATATAAATCATGTAAAACTTAAGGATATTCCAAATCAACTTCTAAAATAAAACCATAACTTGAACCATTTTTTACATTTGATATATATTTATTTCAATATTTTTGATCAGCATGTTTACAATTTACCCGTTAAAATCACAATTTGGTAAATATTGACTCATTGCCCAACTATATAAATTATTGGCATATAAATATTCGACATAACAATTTTCAGATTTATGATCTTAATTTTACACATATTTATTATTTACTCTTGCATAACATTTACAACATTGTGTGAAATTCCACTTCTAATTCATTTTTAAATCATTAATATTTTACTGCATTCAGTCAATAATTATAATTATATTTTTGTATATTCTATCATTGCATCCCTAGATAAACCTGGTGCAGTAAAATACTAAGAAGGATCTAATCAATAAGTTTTTATACAAACATCTCTAATATTTTCAAATATATCAGCTAACAATAAAACATCAATTTTGTTATATAAATCTGTATATTCTCCAAGAATTTTAATATTAAATGTGATCCAATCTTTTTGAGCAAATTTGTAATCTTCATCAGAAATATCAGTCTTATGTAAATTGTTATAAAAGTTTTCTCTAGCTTGCAATTATATTTCACTAAATTTTTCTTCAGAATTCATATAATAATTTGATTGTACACCTTTTTTAAGATACTAAATCCATTTTTTCTTCTGAAAATTATTTCGAAGTTTCTCTAATTTTATCTTTAATAAGATTTTTAGATAGAAAATCCAAACTGGAAGCCATAAATTTAAACGAATTAATATATCTTAAATTTACTACATCAGATACATGTTTTGTACAAGAAATATATTTTCCTTCATTGTTTAGTATTAAATTAATTCTATTTTCATTTTCAAATGCTTTAATGTCTTATTCAAATAACTTAGTATCGTATCCAGAAAATTATGAATATAAATAATAACAAATTTTGGATTTTGATAATTTTAATTACATTTTTTGTGCGCTACACCATGATCCATTACTGAATCAATTATTGATTCCTCATTCTCATTAATAGTAAGTAATGGTTTTTCACATATATGACAATGTGTTGCTGCTAAATATTTCTTTCTTTCTTCTTCAGTTAGTGGTTTCATTGGCACAACTGTTTGTATATTACTTTAATTTTTTTAAATTCCTCCATTAACATTTTTACAAAAACATTTGCTGCATTTATGTCTTCATAAAATACTGGCGGTTTTTCATTTTTATTTTCATAATTTATATAATATCAAAAATTTATTGGTTCGTGTTTTTGATAATGTTTTGTGATTGAATTTTCAAGATTTGGTTGACAAGTATATATTTTATTTAATAAACATTCAAAATCAGCACAAACAGTAAAAGGTACTTTCAAATAGTGATTATAATTTTCAAATTTTAATATGTTATTTCTTTCGTTTGGAAGTTCTACTTGAACACCTTCATTACTTTTAAGATCTTTTCGTGTTTGTTTAATTTATCATAAGAATAGAAATGCGGTAAACATCTATCACAAAGAATTTTGTTCTAGTACTTTTTTTTTTTTTTTTGAAAGTTGCAGTCTTACTAGTCGAGAAAAACATTTTGTCCAAAAATAATGATCACTATTTTAATTTGTAATATATAAAAGGTTTATGTGTCTATCAGATTTATTTTTCATAATACTTTGTGGGTAAAATATATATTCTGTTTCGTATTTTATTTTTTCTTTATTGTTAATTTCTTTTTAATTATTAGTTTCTTCTTCATTATTATTCATATAATTAAATAACATTTCTACTTCATCCACTTAAACCACTTCACCTATTTCTTCATATTTAACCTTAACTTTCTTTTCTTCATAACCATAAACATTAATGGAAATTCCAGTTATTTTTCTAACGTTGGAACTTTATCTAATTTTATTGGAAGTTCTAAACCGGCATTATTAAATTCATGCTCAAATTGTGTATAACTTCTTACTCTATCTAGATTTGTTTTTACAGGATGTAATGGTGATAAATTAGACCACAAGAGACATTTTTGATCTTTATTTTTTAACATTAATTACAGCCTATTTATCTCTAATTTTTACTGGTAAATCAACATAAGAACTACCTTTTAACGAGTTATATTTATTTATTCTTATTTCTAGTTAGTATATTTCATCTAATTTCCGATTAGAACCTTCTTTTTCAATTCTTTGCATTTCAGACAGCATTTTAGAAGTAGCAACTTCATAAAAACCTTCTAAATCAGTTGTTTTTAAAATAATTTTATTTTTATTTTTAAATGAAACATCGTGATATTTTTATCTAATTATTTACCTCTTGAATATCTTGCACTAAGTCTGGAATTTACTTTTAAGCCATTTTGTTGTTCTAGCTCTATTTCTATTCTGTTTATCACAATAATTGTTATATTATTAAGAAATATTGTTGGATTTATTTCATCATCTATACAATTAATACAATAAGTTTTTAATCTTCCTCCATTTGATGTTTCATTTTCATTTGTTTCATATTCATTATCATTATTTATTGTTTCAATTTATTTTATTTTATTTGACGAAATTATATTAATTTTTCTTCGATCGTGATTTTTCTTATAAAATTTACCGTATTCATTTCTACAAATTTCACATTTTGCTAAAACGTTTCGCGTTTAGTTTTCGTTTAATTTTATATTATTTTTTTTTATTTAATTTTGTAAATTTTTAGTTAATGGAGGAAGACATTTACGTATTCTACTTTTTTCATGACCTTTTTCATTTCTTATTTTATAATCATTATTACATTTTTTGCATTAACTATTGTTTTACTTTTTTGTTTTTTAGTTGCTAAATGTTTTCATTCACATGATAGTTTATAATAATTTTCACAAACATTATATTTAATTTTTTCTTCTTGGGGTTTTATTCTTGGAGTTCTTTTAGCTATTGGAATAAAACCTTTATGAATGCTACTTCTTAAACGATTTTTTTGGCTTATAACAATTGTTACAAGTTTTACATTTCACTTCGTCTGACAGAGTTGTGTGTTCACCATTAATTTCAGTGTTCATTTATAAGAAAAAGATTATTAAATTTAATCGTTTCCATTTACAGCGTTTTGTATCTTCATCAAATTTTTAAAAATATATAAATTTAAAAATTGTTTTTAAAAATTAATTATATTCCATGGGGTGAATATCTACCCCATATAAATATCAAAATTTATCTTTTAATTTTATTTTTTTAATATTTTAATATGTTTTCATGCAATTTTTTTCTTTATATATAAAACAAAAAAAACCGGAAACCACACTAAACATTCTTAACGAAATTAGTGAGTTTAAAAAGCTTGCAGATTTTACAGTAGATAAACCCTATCCAATAAATAGCGTCGAATTAATAGAATCAAAGTTTGGACCAAAAGCAGTTATAATTTCAGATAATTTTAAAGTAATATTACCCAATAGATATTTTCGAAAATTCACAAAACAGGTTTCACAAGATACGAACAGTGGAAATTTTTTTTTTGTTACAAAGGAATGATTTGCATCCATTAAATTTTAACAACACATTTTATCTCGTTTTACGGTGATTTTGAGAAAATTTCTTGATAAGAAATTGTGAACAAATTGCCTCAGTATTTCAAAAATTTCTGGGAGTTACATTGTGGTGAAATTTTTGTGATACGAAAAAGGTCATTGCGTTCGAACACACATTTTCTATCTACTCACATGTTTACTAGACATTTCTGTCTTGTTTTTGTTCATTATATAATCTTTCCAAATAAGGAATTTTTTTTTTCTTAACACTCTGTATGTACCAACACAATTGTCTACCACGTGTCATAAATTTAAGTCGCTCATATGAAACAGCACCAAACAAATTAGCATTGTCAGGAAGCAGTTATTTAGATATGCGCGATTAAATCTGGTATATGTACGTGAAATCCACACCCGAATGCCCAATGCTAAAGTAATCTTGAATACAAGTGTGTCGTCAAATACAAAAACAGAGTTGGGTTTAGCTTGGCTCGGTAGCACAAATAGCTGCAAGGAAAAAAAAGTCTTCTATAGCCAGTAGAACGTGACCCAGTCGTTTAGCTGCTGGAGCGATTTAGAGTATATGCAAATATTCGCGAATAGAAGTACATTGTGTTCTTTGAGCAAACAAAGCAATGCATATTTATTCCCAGTACCCAAAGGACCCACGATAATGCATCTACTGTTAGGCGGCAGGGCATCATGATGTTATTCACGAACTGATCCATAATCTGTGATTACATGTATAGGAAGAGTAACTTACTGTTTAATGATCTTCATTGAACTGAAAGTAAAGATGTATAAAGGTGGAAAATATACACGTTTTGCTTAGTTTTGTGTAATGCCTTGAATAAATATGATCAACTATTGTCTGTCTACCAGTTGAGTTTCGCAATTATCGGATACAGGTTTTATTGTCAAGGAAAAATGCTACAACAATGGCTAGTACACGATGACAGTATCAACGCACTGGACGAAGCATGCAAGTGGTACGTGGCCTGTGCTAAATACAATGATTTGGAATCCAGGCATGAAGCTAGAACAGAGTCCTGAAGCAACGTGAAGTGTGCCAATCACCGAGCAAGAGGAGAATATAGATACCTGGAGTGTTGACGTGTGCCTAGCACACCCTCCCACCAGACCGGCTGTTGCCCTGTGCTTGTTCAGTGCGGCCTAAACTGAATGTATGTTTTAAACCATAAATAATACCTTAAATATACGCTTCCTAAAATTTACCCATTAAATTCCTACCTTTTTCTAGTGTCTTATTATCTTCATGTTATTTCAATGTCTTTTAAATATCTTTATTTCATTTTCAATCGCCATTACATAATTACATCAGGGTTGTATCAGCTATGCTGTGTTTATGTATCCTTCTGCCGTATAATGACGCGCGTGGAACAGTTATCCAGCATAAGGCGTTTCCGAATAATAATAATGTTTTGTTTATGTTTTCACTATTTTTTTCTGTGTCAATTTTGTCTAAAGTTACTTTTTGCATCTTTTATTAAGTGTTTTTGTGTGCAAACTACTTCGTGCCGCGCGAAGTCAGCCTCCTAACGGCTGTTGTCATTCGGAGTGTGGCGCTGAGAGGAGATAGTTGTACAGTCCACCCCGGGTCCTTCACCAGTATTGTACGTCATTTTTATTTACAATAGCAGAGTCTTTATTTGTTTTTTTACCCTGGGCCACATTCAGGAGCTTAAATCTACACTGCAAGTTTTATCTCAACCTTCGTGCTGTTTTCCCGCATAACTCACTGGGGGATTTAGACTCCAGGCCCGCCCAACTGGCACTGGCCTTCAGCACAGATCAGTAAATTGCTTATTATGGTGAGTAAACTACAGAAATTATCCCCGTCTATAATTTATGTAAGTAGTTGCTCACCCCGTTCCCAGTTATGTGTAGTGTATTTATTTTCGAGTGTGTTGTGGCATGGAGACCAGCCCTGACAGGCCTCCGAAGATCCTTGGAGGGCACTATAATCCACTGGTACGTAGCCTGCCCCGTGGTCATCGGCCTGTCGACCCTCAGATCATCATCAGAGGGGTTTCCCCCACGGCTTCCGCCATGTACCCTTTCCCACTATCCATCTCATCTCAGCTCTTCTTGCTAGCCGGTCAATTCCTCTAACCTTGTCCCCCACATCCTGTCCAACTCATCTACCTAATCTATCTAGTCATTGATACTACTTTCCCATTTCCTCAGCACCCCCCCCCCCCGCATGACAGATGGATTTTCCCACCGCTGGGCATAGCACTTCGTCACACGGCGCCCAACGTGAGGCAAGCTTCGTCAGTTTCTCCAACATCATGAAAGCTAACATTAAGTCTGGAATGGGTTTGAAGCCGAAGAAAAAGGAAGGTACAAAGACCGAAAAATTTGCAGGTGAAAAGCGAAACATCTGCAAGGTTACGTAAAAACTTTTGACTTGTAATATTAAACCACTACACATAGAACAGAGAAAGGTGAGCAATAACAAAAAATTACTAGGTAGCATACACAAGTACGGAAGATAAGTCTAATATTACGATAGTTTTGGAAATTTACGTCTACCTCCCGATATTTGTAAGTACCGTAAAAACACTATACTGACTTAAAAATATAAAACAGCAATCACCAAATTCCTTTAACTGCGATCATTTGTATCTTGGTTTTCTTATGTGTCCGAGAAAATAAAAGTATCAAACACAAGAAGAAAAGTATCAGTTATATCCACAACACTCACCTTGACGTGCTGTAGCTCAGAGCTGTGTTCTGTGCATTTCCCATTGTTGGTATTAAAGGGACGATGGTGTATAGGCTTGATTGATTTGCAAACATACAGTGCTATACCAAACATTAATGAAAGCAACTGTAAGCTTCAGCTCACAAGAAGCATGAACAGCAAAGAAGAGGTAACACTACCTATTGATTCTTATGAAATTGATGATATTGCAAGATACATCGAAGAAGTACTGCCTCCTGGAATCGAGTTCGAACTATGAGATGATTCCAACAATCTGAACATGTTCAAAATCAGCAAAAATATTTATTTTACAAAACCGAATATAACTGGAACTATTCTATGGTTTGAAACAAAAGTATATGAACTGGGAAATATATTTGAGAAAATGGGAATAATATTTGCGACAACCAAAAGCAATACAAGAGGGTGTTGCAAAAGGCAAGTGATTATTACAAAGGCTTGTAATTTAGCAGCTAATATGAGCTGTGATAGTTGTTCAGAATGGAGGATTAGCCAATATAAACATAGTCAAACCAGCAGTTTTTCAACTTATCATGTATCAGTTTAACGGTATGAAGTTGGACCAGAAAAGTAATTCTGGCATTGTACACATAGCAACTATAATGAAAAACGATCTTCGTTTACTCTAAATGGACTCTGCTGGGAAAATGGCAGGGTGGGGAATCGATAAAGGCCGTATAATTCCCACTCACGCAGGAGGCAAGTTAGAGGTAATGATGTTGCTGGGATTTGCAGAAGATAATGATAATACCATCATTAGTTCGAAGCAAGAACTCGTGCTGCTCGTATCAAACACACATACTAATGCTATAGTCAGCACAGAAGCATGTCGAGTCTACTCTACAGACAACAGAATGGATGTTCCTTCATGTTCAGTTGCACAAGGCTGAGTGGGTCAAGACACTTCTGACTGCAGAATCTAAATCAATCTGAATCAAATATTCATTCTTTCTATCTAAAAGTGCATGACTGTCTTACTTATTACAACTGTCGTGACAAGGTTGGGAAAATCGTTTCTTGCGCACTGCAGAGAACATATAAAATGGATAATTTATACAATGCCAGTATAGTTGTGTTCAAACATATCTCTTGACAAAATGTTCTGTAATGTGCAAGGTTTCTAGAGCCAAAATATATGTGTGCTTAAGGAAATTGCTGACTTGTGATAAGTGACAGATTTTGGTCAGCGCTTAACATCGAGGTCTTTAGCGCGGGTGAGGGATGACATGAGGTGAGTATGGAGCAGCGTCGGAATGAAGGGGCGGGGGAAACGGGAGATCCCCGAGAAAACCCGCCGACCAGCGGCATCGTCCGGCACGATTCCCACATGCGAAAATCCGGGGACCGACCCCGCCGGGAATCGAACCCGGATCGTCGTGGCGGGAGACGAATGGTCTGACCATTGGGCCGTGACTTGTGATGACGATGGCGAAACCAGAACACAGTCCTTTCGAACCTCCGTATCCACGGAAACCACTGGACGAAACGAGCAAGAGAACCAACGACCGTTTGACCAAGCATTATCACGATATCGAATGGGACATAGGTAAAACTGTTCAAGTATGGAATATACTCCGCAGGCTTCTGATGCAGAATCCTCATGCCATGATCTATGTAGCAGGACCTGAACAAAATAAATTGTTAAGAGTGTTGTTGTGTAAAGTAGACATGAAACTCATGGATGAGCAAGCAGAGTTTGGATGTCCATCTCCAGAAAGTACGGTCGTCAGCAACGACGCATGTGCAACAAATGCGAACTTGAGTGGGCTTGTGCATCGCGGAGCACCAACTGCTGTGTAAATGTTGCACCTCAACCTTCGACAGGAAAACTTAAGTCTATGACCAGAAAGGAATCTCGAAGGCCTCAAGTGTATACATAGAAGCAATCACATAACCTGAATAATTAGTTGTTCGTCAATCGTCATCGTAAAATGTAATTTTTCATCCTGCGAATATGTATGCTAAAAAAAAAACATAACTCCTCTGGGATTGCATTTTTTAAATATATTTTTGTGTGCGTTTTATATTTGTTTTTTTCATGTTCGTTTTCGTACTTTGTCATTCAACACAGGTTTAATCAGCTAAACATGAGCAATGGCGTATATGTCTACAATCCATAAAAATTTAATTTTAAACTCTCATTGCAACAAACATTTAAAAATTTCATGCTAGTGTCAAGCCTGTTCAATCGAGTGTTGAATATTGTTACTGGGATGAGGGCTACCTACATACTTACAAAGAAAGACGGGATTGCAGAGGCATGTAGCATTGGAGATAGTCGCATTTTCCTTTATTATATGAACCGACCTAGCAGCAAGTAGGATCCTGCGTTCCTGAAAACTGTGCCATCTTTCACAGGCGTAAAATACAGTTCAACCTGTGAACATCAGAGAAGTAGCATTCCTTCATGCAAAATACTAGACTGTACGACACCTGCAGTGCATTGAGTCAGACTACCAAATACTGGAAAACATTTCGTCTTCACCGCCTGCCACTAAATGTGCTTACGAGCGAAAGTGTTGCACTGCCTGAAGTGAGAGTCTCCGAGCCTGGCATCATCATCCAACAGTATGTGTCAACAAGGTCTGTGAATAAAGTAACTAAGAGTCCTGTCAACAGCCCTGAGGCAGCAGAGCCAGATTTCACCGAGATAGCAGTCTAGCAAGAACCATGTCTGCAATGTGAAGATAACGGTATACACAATCGAACAGAGGCATGTGTTCCTGCTTGCAAAGGTGCTATCGATCTGCGAATGCTAATATTTTTGCAGGAAAAAGAGTTCCTAGTGTTTTAGTAGAAATGCTAATAATTTTGTTTAATGCTCTTATTCTTTTTTAAAAATCTGACTAGTGTTTGTATATAACTGTAACCTGTATTAAAAATTATAACACTGTGTAAAATATCGTGTATTTTTCCCCGACAAAATGTTTACATTTATAAAGTATTTCCATTTAATTCAACAGTATATGTTCAAAATATGTTAATAACACAATACAAAAACGTTTTAAATTGTAACCTGATATTTAAAAAATAGTTCAAGTTGTAAGTTGTTAGTTATAAAAAGGAGGTTGTAACCTGCTAGTTAAAGAAAAATCAGGTTGTAACAGGTTAACTAAGACAGTGAGGTTTCTGGATTACTTGAAAGTGTGATAGTGTTCCTTGGATCTGATTGGCTGCCTGACTTCTTGTGTCATAGTTCATAATGCACATGACTCATAAGTTGATATATAAATAGGCCGGGAGATATGGAACAGTTTTTCTCTGGATACTTGAGTCAGCATGTCGAAAACATGGAGAATACAGCTGTGTACAAGAATACTACACTGCCATCCTCTAGTGGTATGATGCCATCCACTTCTTGGATCGAGATGGCTACGTCACCAAATGGTAAAATATTACTAAATTCTAGAGCTGAGACATCACCAATTGGTGAGATGTGGTAGACTTCTTGGACCGTGACAACATCGTCAGCGGCTGCATTTAATCGTTCAACTGAGCCTGTAGTATCATTAGTCAATCCTGGGATTGCTTCCTCGTCAGCTCCTGAGTCAGCAGTCTCTTTGTCAGGGTGTGCTCATGAGCCAACGGTGACATCCGTCCCTGCACTTTCATACCATCAGCGTCGTTAATGTGAAAAATACATTATTACCGACTCTCCAATGAGCATAGACACGAGAATGAATATTTATATAATCCTTGTCACGTTCTGAATATATAAGACATGTGTGAAGAAAACACTCGCCTGCAGTGATAGTTATATTAGACATCCCCTATTGGAGATACAGTGTCGCTTTTGTTCCAATAAGTTTTACTGACGACTCTGCTGGTCGGCATGAGACTGACAGTTTAGTTGCTCAACCCTTCTTGCACCTTGCATTATTGTGATTAGTGTGATAAAGTATTCTCCCACGTGGACAACCTTTGTGAGCACCAGAAGATTCCTAAGAGCCACAATCAGTGTACTGGTAAGAATATTCCATTAACTGCATCTGCCTGCATTGATTTACGTGATTCTATAAAAAACAAATGTGCTGTAACACACCCAATAAATATGGGCCATGTAAGCTTCAAGTGGTCGATTCTGGCGAAGTATGTTGATGGTGCAAATCCCTAATGTGTAAACATGATAGTCCACGACCTTGAAACTGAATTTGATCTAAATGGTATCAAGATTCAGACACTTCTGCAGTAAATAAACTTTTTTATCTGAACAACCCCAGTGTCTCAGGCATATACTGACTACCCCGATAAAGGAAAAGCCGATATGCGAGACAAATTAAGAATAATTACAACAGTTATATCTGCTGCTGTGGAGGGATGAGGCAAAAAGTATTTTTCATTATTGATAAATCAGAAAATTTTCCAGACTGATACGGTCACAACTAACTTTCCAGACTGGTATGGTCACAACTAACTTTCCAAACTGGTATGGTCACAACTAATTTTCCAGACAGGTATGATCACAACTAATTTTCCAGACTGGTATGGTCACAACTAACTTTCCAGACTGGTATGGTCACAACTAATTTTCCAGACTGGTAAGGTCACAACTGACTTTGAAAGGGTACAAAGTTAATGTATGTTAAATGTGTTTCAAGTTCTTTGGTGATCATCAACATACATCTAAACTCAATGAGAAACAGTACCTTAAAATGCACAAAACAAAATGTAAACTTTAATTATTTGCAAAGGTTCCTGTATTTTTATCATGTAGCAATAT
>PNEQ01019796.1:18864-40798 GCA_003012365.1 Medauroidea extradentata
AAAATATATATATATATATATATATATATATATATATATATATATATATATATATATATATATATATATATATATATATATATACATATATATATATATATATATATATATATATATATATTAGGGTACTAGGGTAAAGAAATGCAGAGTAGAGGGAAAAGGGGGGCAGTAGAATATTAAAGGGAAGGAGGACGACCAGATACACTGCTTGTATGCTGACTATACATGAGCGGGAGGGTGAGGGAGGGCCCAGATGCTGAATATGCAGTAGGGGGAAGATAATGTCAAATGAAGGTCGTGTGACGAGCATGTGTGTGCTGGCTTGTCGAGAAGAGGTAGGGAAAGGCAATGAACATTGGAGATTAGGTGTAGTTGAAGGGGGAGCATATGGAATGGAAGCCAAATGAGGATAGACCTTGTAAAACAGCATGGTTACGCAAAACCACTTCGGTTGCTCGATGGATGTGATATAGGTAGGATGTTGTCCGCTATTTTATGCATAATGTTCTTGTCGGGGGTTCGAACATTTTTTTCTTACATGTATGTTTTTTAATCAAGAGATTTAATTAAAAAATATATAAATCCGATTAAAGTTTAAAATATAAATGTCACTGCAAACAATAGACTGTCGTGCAGCAGAAAATGGAAACGAGGGAGCGGCTACATAAACAATTGACAATCTACTAGCTTGAGCAAACAAGATGACGGCCTCTATGTATATAAACCTTTGACTGTCGTGCAACAGAAAGAGCAAAGAAGATGGTGGCAATAAAAAATTTACAGCAGAAATCATACACAAAATGTTTCTGGAAATGTTATACATGGTAGAAATTTTTGTTTTTATATTTTTTTTACCTTTGGTGACATTGAGGTCAATATCATTCTAATTTAATATGGCGAATTTGGCGTCATCCAATGTGGCCACCTGTTGTGATTCATAAATAATGCTATAGGCTTTGTTGTTCCAGCAGACCCACTACATGACTACTATCAGGCAGTGTTATTCGTCAATGGTTGATACGAACATGCAGTGTGAAGGCGGTGTATGTATGTGTGTTGTACTCACTCTTCTTGTCAGTAGCAGCGGTGGTGGAGGTGGCAGGTGTTGTGGCAGCCGTGGAAGTGGCCTCTGTAGGAACCTTGCTAGCAGACCTCGAGGAAGAGCTGCTACTCTTGCTAGGAGACTTGGACGGTGACACTGGACCTCCTGTCTTCTTGGTTGGCAGTTTGCTGGGTGACTTCTGCGGCGAGCCAATGTCACCATTCGTCGTAGGTGCCTGCAATATAACCACTTCTTACAACCACTCTCTCTCTCTCTCTCTCTCCCTTCCTCCTTTCAGTGCCACGCTGTAGGTCTGTGCACTGCCTCGTGTCAAATAAAAACATTTTCCTTTACATAATTTAGTATTAATTCAAGTTGATGTTATCATTTCGGGTCAGTAAAACCCCAAATTTTATTATATATGCTTCATTCATAAAAATTTAATTAAATTCATGAGGGCACAATTTGCAAGTGAACTTCATGCCGAGGAACTGATTTTATTACCAAACAAGTACGTGTATTAAAACAGCAGTGACTCAGTGGCGTAATAACACAGGGTCGCATTATCGCATATTGGCACAGGAAACTTTTCAACAGTTTTCTGGGTCAAGCTGTGTCAACTCTGCCGCTAGTATATGTTTAAAGCTAAGTCTTACAGGACTCACTATTTACCACTTATGGTTGACTTAAAAGTGTTTGTGTCGAAGGAAGCCTCTACAATATATTACCAGAAACTTTATATTCTGACAAATAACTTATACGCAACATTTTCTAGAAAATCGAGGACACTGCTCTACCATAATCCCAAGTAAAAATTTTACATTTGCTAATTGTTTACACGAAGTAAATTCATGAAAATTCCTGTTGTAACTGCTGCATAAAATATAATTTTTATGATCTCATTTTAAAACTCCATGACTACAACTGTCTCGATGTAACTGTCGATACTAAGCCCTAATGTCGACCTATCTGTACAAACCCAAAGCAGTGTTTCAAACACAGGTTGGTATACATGCATGATAAAAGCACTGTGCTAACTTCGTGTAGCAATTATTTATAATAATGATGCTAGACGTTTAAATTTTTTCGTTACGATATTTTCTGATGGCAGATAAGACTGCTAACTTCCTCGGCGTCTACCATCAGCATACTGAGGGAAATTGATTTGTCGATGTAGAGTTGGTTGTTTTCTAAACTTCAATACGACTTGTCTAGGGAATCCTGGTTTTTATCAATAGATTTCTGTGCCAGTTTACTCCAATGTCTCATGAACACATCTGCAGCTGTGCTTCATGGTCATTGATTGGCTAATTTTTAACTCTTAAGTGTCGTCTTACATTTTACATCACATACGCGTGGTAGCGCCGTGACATTACTCTGACTGGCACAATAAGAGACTTAGTCCCACAAAGTCACGCTAATGATAACAACGAAGCTAAACTGCATAGGTGCACGTAATACATTGAAGCAAGTTCGTGCGAGAAACACGGGTCCCTAGACATGTCCATATATGGCATTCTTCCGTTATTGGCGCAGCGTCATCTGACTGGGTCTATGACAACACTTGTATGCCGCTACTGAATACTTGTGATACGTCTTCAAACAACAACATAACCATACTTCAATCATAGAAGACGCCGGCCCCTACACCAGTTTACACAATATGGTCGTATGAAAGATTCTTGTGATCTTCCACGGTCTCCAAGCATACTAAGTCGTCGCTTGCAGCAGGGAACACTTCTGTAAAGCATTCATATTTTTAAATGACGTCACGTAAGGGCCAGTGGCAAATAACATCACAGTTTGTATACAAGGATGTACTGGTCAATGAAATCTATAGTTTGATCCCAAGTAATAACGCGAACTGCGCATATCTCTATAGATCAGTTAGACCACCCTTTAATACTAAACACATACTGTAAGTAAATGTGTTTTGACTTGGATGACGGCTCATGAACCGGCGTTGAATTTTTGTGTTTCTAGTGCGTTCATGAAAAGCCATAGTAGATGGCCGCGGACACTGACACGAGCGGGCGTCGCGGACAGGGGTTTAAATGCTCGTATATCTCCGGTGATGTTGGAGATCGAATTCTCCCACGACAGTGGCGTGTGAGGAACAGATTGCCCAGTAGCTCCAGTTCGTCAGAGAGGACGAACACTCGGAGAGCGTGGTCGTTTGGCCGACAGCCAAGGTGTTATGATGTTAATATTTCCTGCTCGACATCGTGTTTACCCAGGGGAATCTTAAGGCGTTCCCTACTCCCGATGCACACAATGAAAGCACTCGCCAGGGATATTGGGCACCTGAACGCCCTTGCACAACAAAACAATATGGCGGGTTGAAGGTTCCCGCGCCCTGAAGGCACAGAAGCGGCAAGTCAATCAATAACACATGTTTGGACATGGTTATTATTGAAGATAGGCACTGTACATCCATATAGCACAACACAATGGCGGTGATGTAAAGTGGACCTGTACCTAAGCCCGTCTGGTGGACGATGCTGATACAAAGAAAGCCACGTGGGCGATGAAAAATAATTATAGTGCAGTGATGTTCCTCGGCATAGTGAGTGGCAGGGGGGAGAGGTGCCTCCGCGCACTGAAGTTAAGAAAAGGTACCAGATTAAATTAAACACTCTTGGTATGTTAAATATCGGTAGATATAAGTGATGGTGTCCGGAGCGACACAGCGTCGACCGTCTCCTTACACAGCGAGCCGCTAATTGATGAGCGGTTGCAGGGCTGGCCAAGTCACACAGTGGACTCCCACCAAACCTTTTCAAACATAAGAAACACTGAAAAATACAAGGGCAACAGCCCAAAACACTTTAAATATTATTGCTTGTTGCACATAAAAATTGGCTGTGTGGGCGAGACAACTTTACCCGTGAGGCACGGGGAGTTTCTACAAGAAAGTAGGTTAAATACGACAAATATCTGAAAAAGGGTTTTAAATCGAAAACAAGGTTACCCTTAGTCTGCTATTTATATCGTCACATGGCGATGTAACCCACGATAACATAGTCGACGCAGGAGCGTCTATATGACCAATGTTCAGTAAATGTTAAATTATAGGCTTTTACGTCAATGGGGAACTATTCCCTAAGTGTCTGGTGCTCTTATAGGTTGGCGCAAATAATGTCAACACCCGGCGTCGTGTGGTGGCGTCTGGACATCGCGGCCTCTTGTGACCACGCTGCCGGGCGTGTTCCGATATGCGGAGGCGGTACTGGTCGCCTCAACCGTTCCCAATCAGGTGGCGTAGTGCGCACGACAAGCTGCAGTAGGAAGAGGATGCGTCAACTTGATGGGCCTTTTGGTTAGAGAAGTTGACCGGCATCCTTTTGCTTGAGATATCAGAGCTGCGTCAAGCTGTAGTATCCGAGGGAGGTAACTTCTAGCCACTCTATCAGGGAGGAAGAAGTTGCTCTGGGGTTCGTGAGTGTGGGTGGATGCTACACTGGGATGGGTTCTCTTAGCCTCTCGTGCTAGTCGTCATGCTTCCGTGACCCCTCAGCTCGATAACATCTCTCTTTCTAATCAACCTGCATCCTCCTCGTGATGCCACTGGATCTCAGAACCAATGCAGGCTCTGGCGTGCACGCCCTATGCATCCTGGTCTCCTCTGGGCTGGGGTAGGGGTATCTGCCTCGATGATTACTCCGACAGAAGTCACCAAGGTGAAGCCACGAGGCGAGTTGTTAGACTACCTAGCCTTCTGGCCTTTGAGGTCTAAAAGTTTGGGTTTCAAAATGCAGAAATTCGGAAACTGACAATTGTCACCCTGTGTCAGTTGTAATGCGGGTGCACAAAGATGCGAAGACCCGGAGCAAATGACGCCATAGAGTGTGTTAGGAATAGTATAGGTCAGTGGATTATAGCCTATCACCAGATAATATCGCATAATTAGCAGGTATCTATATATGTGTGTAAGCAGAATGAGGTGATGTTCTGGGCAGCTAGTACTATACACGATGGTGAGACTGGGGCTAGGTGGCTAGCTATCACTGCGAGATGCAATATGACCATTACTGTCTCGGTGAGTGTCTACCACATTGCCAGGGACCAAACAACTCACATTCTCAGCGTGATGGAAGAAATGGGAGATGATGAATGTAACATAACAGCTGTTCTAATTTCCATCTTTGAGGAAATACAGCGATCGCTATCTTGTATAACAGATTTTCTGAGTCCACAAAATAACTTCAGGTAGAGATGTAAGGTTTTCTTTACTACAATACTTTTATTAATCTATATTGTTAGTGTATTTGCCCCTACTTCAAGTATTCAGAAAGCGGAGAGACATGTCCTAGTCCCCTCCACTTGTTGTGTGCCTGTAGCCCTAGATAATCTACGTCCTTGTGCATATTCCATACTGCATGCTGTGTTGTGAAGCAGCACTGTCCTTCGTATTTATTTAGTATTCACTCATTGTCTGTTAATTCAGTCCTGTGTTCTTTAACTGTTCTCACGGTCGTACTCCGTCATGTGGATTTTGTCCAAGATGAGCATAGGTGCGGGAAAAAATGCTGAAGAGATAATTAAACGCAGGAAATATTGTATGCAACGTTGTGTTTTACAAAATAACCGTAATTTTCCTTATATTTATAAGAACCACAGTTTAAATATTTCTGTAAATACAAATATACAAATGAATTAATGCATATAAATTAAAAGAGAAAAATGTTACTTGTAGTCAAAATATGCATACATGAACTGATAAGTTTATAAGAAAGGAATGCATTGAAAATAGCTGTTTCATATTAATATGCGAAACATATTCTCATCAGTTTTAAACATCTCGGAAGTAAAGAGTGACTGAAACAAAAAATTTCACAGAAGTACCAATTGTCCAGGCAAGGGGTGGGGCAAGTGCCTTGCTGACGACCACGATACTGAATGTTTATTTGCTGAGATATTCTTTACTTGATGTGCTGTTTGTTTGTATCGCAGTGCTGGTATCGACGCAGGGGTGTACACGGCGCAGTGACGCAGAGAGGAGGGGGGTGAGGGGCGACCGGGACGTGGGGAGGGAGGTAATACGTCACAGCGCGATATGAAATCTGGCTAGCACCGCCTAGTAGCGGTGATTACAGGAGGTCAGGGCAGGGCAGGGCAGACTGGGTGTGGCAAGTCATAGTTATATGAGGGGCGTGGTTGTTCCATTACGTCTACTGCTCCGCTATGTCATGTAGAGCAGCAGGCCTGTGTTTAGTTACCACTCATCGCCAGTCACTATGCGGTACACTCTCAATCAAAGCCTCTCCTCACACTGATATTTATCCATTGATATTATAGTAGTCATACGTTTTCGTAGTTTCCAATAAACGTAACCTGTGGTAAAAAAAAGTTTTGTTGTTTCGGATTTAGGTAGCTGATCTATATTTTCTTAACATTGCTTACTCATTTTAGGGTACATATGTTATTATTCAACGAAAAAAAAAAAAAAAGAACCTTTAAAATAATACTTTATGCTTTAATATTGTATTTGCTAAAGTGTATATTTAAGCGCTGATTAGCATTAAGTAATCGAATATGTTATTCCATTACTTGGTACACTGTGAGAGTAATGCTTACATTCATAGACGTTCAATTTCCCTATAGTACAGGCGCTTCGTCCGTGATATCAAACATAAACTGCAAATCTGGATATAAAGTAGCCACTTTGTACTCGCATGCCCTATGCAGTAAGGAGTAATTTTAGATCCGGAGGCGTTGGGAAATTTCATGTCATATCAATACTGCAATTTCTTTGTTTTTTTTTTTTTTTTTTTTTTTTTTTTTTTTTTTTTTTTTTTTTTTTTTTTTTTTTTTTTTTTTTTTTTTTTTTTTTTTTTTTTTTTTTTTTTTTTTAGTTTTTGTAAATACTTCCCAAATATTTAAGAAAATATATTTTAAAACCTTATAATTTAATATAGATAAAAATCTAAATACTGGTATTTATGTGACGATAATGTGTTTGAGTACAAGGCACTCTGAAAGTGTCATAATTTTTACATGTATATAAAGATGACTACTAAAATGAAATTGAGAAAGGTTTGAAAACAATTTTGACTGCTCTATAATGACAACTATTTGATAAGAAATATAAGAAAATGAGTACAAGTTACTTACTCCTGTGTGGGGAGAATCATCCGCTTCACTGTCTCGTTCTCCTGAAATATAAATTAAGAAGAAATATTATTCGTGAATTAAAAAAAACAGACTTAGTTACATTAGTTTATTTGATTTATCCTAAATGAAGGAATTTTTACTACCTGGAAAGAATTCTTGTTGCTAAGAAAAATGTTCGGTGATCAAATATATCAAGGCATAAGATAAAGTTTTTTCATGGCAATGTTTATATTGAGTTGTAGTTAACTAACCTTCAGAAAATTAGGTTACAGACTACATTGAATTCGTTTGCTGCTTCAGTTTAGCGATGGTTAAGTCTGTTTTATTAGGCCCTAAAGAAGATATAAAAAACTAATAAAGAGAACACTAAATGCAAGTCCAAGGTTACAAATTAATACATATACAAAATGAGCACAACTAAGCTATGCAAAGCTGATTTCAGTAGCATCAGTCCAAAATAATATTGTGGTATGAGTAGATATATCTGTGTTTGAGATGACAAACATAAGGATTTACTATGATACTGTGGTGCCCACCTGGTTGTTTATCTATTAATCGAGATTTCCCCTCTTTCTTTGTAGCTGCTCCATTCCTTTCTTTAGCGTCACGCTCTCTCTTCGCAGAGGCCGAAAGAGCTGGCTTATTTTCCTCGTCATCTGCCGGAGAAACTCGGTTAGAACCTACATCGCCATTCGGCAAAGGCGACTTGACTGGCGTTCTTCCATCTACGTCTCTGTTAGGCAAAGGCGACTTAACTGACATTCTTCCATCTAAGTCCCTGTTTGGCAAAGGTGACTTAACTGACATTCTTCCATCTAAGTCCCTGTTTGGCAAAGGCGACTTGACTGGCGTTCTTCCACTTCCATCCCTGCTCGACAAAGGCGACTTGACTGTAGTTCTTCCACTTCCATCCCTGCTCGGCAAAGGGGACTTGGATGGCGATATTCTACCTACATCACCGTTCGGTAAAGGCGACTGGACTGTTGCTCTTATATTTTCCTCTACTGCCTTGGATCCTGCTCTCGAGGCTGGCCTGTCAGGTTCTGGAGAAGCAGAATATGATGACTTTGACAAGACACTTGTTGGTCTGCTAGGCTCAGCTTCCAGTTGAACAACTGTCGTATCTTCCACACTGGGCGGCCTCGGCGACGGAGATTTCGACACTGCTGGCGATGTTTTGATATCTTCCATCGCTGTCTGCCCATTTATTTCACGAACACTTTCGCCTGAACCAGTTCTAGTTGTGGAAGCTGACAATGAAGTCTCCCTTGATTGGGTTTCAAATCTCAGATCTTCGGAGAATTTTGATTCAAATATCATATGTTTTTGGTCAACAGAAGTTTTTGTTTTGGGCTGAGGTTCCTTTTGATTTAGTGGACTAGGCGGCGGAGTAGCAAGTACTACTGACGCGGCAATGCCATCAGTCTTGGCTTTGTCATCAGGACTTGGAGAGGGTATGCTGTTACGCTCATCCACTGCTTCAGTGTCTTGTATAGCACCTGGTACGGGACAAAATGCAGGTGGCATGTCTTCCTTCTTTGCTGAATACAAAACATTTTCTTTTGCTGGTGATCTAACATCGCCTTTTTTTAGGAGTCCTTCTTTTGCAGCCACTTGTTCCTCTGATGTGCTCACTTCTGGTTCAACTAATATTTTAGATTTTCCCAAATTTCTTTCTTGTTCCTTCTCTACAGTGGCAGAATGAGATCCGCTTACTTCCGTCTTTTCAGTGTCATTTGATTTTCCATTGCCTGTATTAAGGGAATCGCTTAAAACCGATTTTACTGCAGTAGCATCATCGATAGAGCCATTCGAAGTTTTTGGTGACTGTGATACAACTGGAGATATCGGAACTTTCGCAGTAATAATATCATGCTCTTCTCCTGTACCTTTGGATGAAGAATCGCTTATTACTTTTTGATCTTTTCGAGGTGAAATGTCTTTTGTGATACTTTTTAATTCTTCTGGAGATTCTTCTGTAATATGACCATTGACTAAATGTTCTCCATTTGTTGTCACTATTTCAGATTTTGGTGAACGATGTTCTGCAGCTGTAATATCGTCTCGAATGGTTTCTTTCTCTACACAAACCTTCTGCTGTCCAGTTTCAGGTGGTAAAACTTCTTTTTCGAAATGAGCTGAAATGTCTTCTTTACCACTTTTCATTTTTATGATTTCACTATCCAATGATGTGATTTCTGAAAACTGTTTAGAATCTTCAGCATTAAGTCTAACTGTCACTGAATCAACATTTCTTTTTTCAGTGTCATCTATGATGTTCTTCACAGGCGAAATGTTAGTGCCAGCTGGCTTTTCCTGCTCATCTGACAATAAACGGGGTGACCCTTTGCTTTCAACAAACACTTCTTCGTTTTTCGAGTCCTCCTTCACTTTCGTTTCGTGAATGGATGATGGAATTTTTATGTCATCTTTGGCAAATTGTTCCAGCTGTTCTGTTTCATGGCTTGATGTTTCCGGTTTAGAAATGTAATCGTCCCGTTTCACGTCGCTTGGTTTTGCTTGTGAAAGAGGCTCGTTTTTGTCTTGACTGGTAGCCCTTTGACTACTATCACGAAGAGGCGAGCCTGACTTTCCTACCGAAGGGACATTTTCCTGCACAATACCAGGCACTGGTTTGTCGGATGGCCTAGCAGCTTCGGTTGCGAAACCACTCGGTGGCCTGCCATTCATGTTGATCTCGTTATTGGCTGGAGACTGAGCCATTGAGGGCAGTTTCCCCGCTTCCGACGGCTGATGGTCCATTCTGTTGGAAGGGTCAACTCTTTGAAAGTTGTGAGGAGGATAGTCTGGCTTCCTGGCGGCGTTAAACTGATGTAGTTGGTTGGGTTGCTGTATGAGCCCAGGCTTGCCCTCCAGCGAGTACAACTTGCCCTTTATGATGGAGAACAAGCGAGGCTTGGGTTTGCCGGTCTCTGCAGAGATATGCTGCTGTTGCTGCTGCTGCTGGTGGTGGCCCTCGATGCCACGGCTGATGACGGAGATGGGGGTCCGGACGTCGTCGTCCTGCACGATGTACTGTCTGCTCAGCGGCCGGGAGGCGTCAACGCCCATGCCAGCGCTCAAGGTCCCCGGGCTGGCATCGTCGCTGCGGGGCTGCTGGTATGGTGGTGCAGGTGGTCGTAGGACTGGCCTCAGCTGCGGCCTTAGTTGCTGGGGACGTGGAACATTACCGAGCCACTGTGGTCGGTTGACTGGAGGCTGCTGTGGAGCATAGCGGGGTGGACCAAGTGACAGACCACTACGACTGTCGATACGCCTCAGTGGTGGAGGTCCCCCAGGCTGCTGCTGCTGGATGAACCTGATTGGTGGAGGGTAGGAGGCCCGTGGTGGGCCATGCACTTCTTGAGGCACAGGCCGCCTCAACAGCTGTTGTTGGTGCTCTGGGCCCTGGTAGTACTGCTGTGGTCTGGGAGCAAGCGGGCGACTCACCTGCCGGGACCACACACACCATCACCGCGGTTCTCCCTAGCCCCTCCACTTAACAAGTCAGCTGTGTGGTGTTTTCCTGCAATCCACTTTTCTTTTACCAGTAACTCAGCCTACTCAAGAGTTTTGATTTTTTACAGAAACAATCTGAATGTTGCATAAGTTGTAGTTTTCAGCATCAGAAACCGAGTGTAATACCACAGAAAATATCCTCATAACCTTAGTTACAAATAAATAGACTAAATGTGCAATAACTTGTATAATTTACGTTTGAAATGTTTTATCTATCTGATAAATTGTTTATGTTACTCGATATGTATTCTTATACAGACACGTAAAATATTAGTACCAGGGTTTCTATAAAAAATTTTAGTAGTAAAATTCTAATTCCAAAGCCAGTTACACTACAGGGTAGCTATTCATCGTTAGAGCCAGTGAATTTTGGTGAAAAGAATTTTGCAAAAACTTGTTTCAAAGCCTTACGTGCACACCTGCAAATCTGGTTCGTGGTTATTGGTAGAATATAATAGGACAAAGGCGTGGCTCGTTTGACTGCACCAACCAGAGCAATGTTACCATGACACCACACGTCTGTGATATGCAGGTAGGACCCCGAGACCCTGAGGGTTGCCAACTTCCAATCACTGACCGTCAAGCAGAGAAACAATGTTCACGTAAGGCACTGAAACTAATTGTTGCACATTTATTTTCACCAAAAATGTCTGGCTCAACTCATCGTATACCGCGCAAACTTCTGATTTTAGAGGCGCAGTTTACAGATGAAAAAATAGTTCTATGGCGCTTAGAACAAGTCTCACAAAAATTAGTTAGGTCAGTTAAGGTTATATTAGGTTAGGTTACGTAACCTAAACTAACCTACTCTAACAGAACGTAAACTAACATTTATTTTTATGTGGGACCAATTTCTAACCACTGTAGAACCATTTTAAATTGTAAACTATACCTCTAAAATCAATAGTTTTTCCAGTATACGAGTAGCTACTCATCACATTTACCAGGAAAAGGCTTATAAACTACTAAGTTGATAAAATTTTAACTATTTCGTAGTCTTCATTTGTGTAAAATGCTTGTTACTACTTCAACCTTCAAAGAATATTACACTCAATAAACTATTTATGTTTCAACCTATTTTGAAAACAAATGTATAAGGAGTCTCAAACCTACATATATTTCCAGATCAAATGCCACTCATCCTGCCGAAGCTTAAGTTAAACACATATACGCAAATATAGTCTAGTGCTGCATTTTATGATTTCCGTCTGTTAGCGTCAGCGCGATTATACTATAAATTAATTTACAAGTAGACATCTGCTTAGTTAGTTCCTCGTTTCCATCCTTCAATATCTGGATTTTTTTACCCGTTGTATATCTACATGTACGTGATTGAGCCAGCCTAAACTGCTTTCAGGAATTCAAGAAGTGGAGTTTGTTTTCACAGATTGCGGAAAAAATTTAGTCACATTTTTGTTAAACATTGCAAGTAATATGTGTGTAATATACGTACAATGGGACAGAGTTCATTAACCTATAGGCTATCCTCCTAGAACATATGTAGACCTGCAGACAGTAGAAGCTCATTGGCTACTCGTTGTCACCGTGATAACTAGAGACATGCACATTTCGCGTTATTACACGATAGACTAGAATCCACTGACCTGTACTCAACCAACTCCATGACGTCATTGACTGTATTGTAGTGTGCCCGCATTACATGATAGTCTGCACTTTACAACTGACCTTATATCATTGGTTGAACAAGTCCTTGGGGCGTGCCACACAAACTGTCGGCCAACACAAGTCAGATGAGTAGGCTACATAGTACCTTGCAGTTCAATCTGCTGCCTGATAATAACGCGACATTTGCATGTCTCTAGTGATAACAAATGAGTGTGTCTGCATCTAGTTGCACATACAATATTAGCTCAGCGACATACACGAGGGGCCAAGAAAGTCAGGAAATCAACTGCCAAAGTGACTTGAACATACATGCGTTTGAATTATAGACTGCGCAAGAAAGGAAACGTGAATATTCTAGGTCCTCAATAATGTATTATTAATACTTCATAAAGTTTCAAACACTGAAGTTAGCCACACACTGGAATGAGGTGTATAGAAGAGTCACTAGGCTTGCTTTTTAGCCATACCATACCACGGATGTTTGTTTATAATCAAATAGCGTGTCCACTGCGGCTATGCAGTTATTTATGGGCGTCGACTACATCAGATTTCAACGTCATGTTTTCATTTTTGTATTTGTACCAGATATAATTTTTTCGTATTTTAAACATAAATTGTGACTAAATTGTGCTGTTATGAAGTTTTTTATATCTCATAGGTTTGCGCAATGACTCGTAAACGTGAACATTTGCATTTTACGGTTTAATGTACGCCACTTAAACCAACTGGCATACCAAGCTAGAAAAATTTACAGTGAATAATAATTTTGCCGGCTGCAACATCTCCTGTAAAAAAACCAAATTAAAATTCAATATTTTTCTATAAAAAGTTGCTAAAATTAAAACTAAACATCTAAAAAAATTCTATAAATTAAAAAAAAATGTATTGTTTTTATATAGGGGACGTTATAGCCTACAGCATCGTTATTTTCTGTAATTTTTTTCAGGTTGGTGTGTCAATAGATTTTAGTAGCGTAAATAAAATCGTAAAACACAAATTTTGTAGTTTACGAGTCACTAAGCAAAAATTATAATATATAAATATTTTCATAAGAGCAAAATTTAGTCACAATTATGTCAAAAATAAGACAAGAACATCTATTACAAAAATATACTGTGAGCTGTAGTGCAGAAATATTGCGTTACAGAACCTATGTCCATGTAGACCTAATATTTTTTGTTTCTCTTACACGTATTAATTATTCTAGCAAAAAATTTACATGCAATTTTAAAACATTCTGTGTTTCGGGAGATAAATCTTAGTGTCACATGGCGACAGATAACCAGGATGTTTCTTAAATAGGGGGACAAACTCTGCATGTGTGTTCCTCACGAAAAACTATGACGAAAACATATTTTGTACTTTTCTCTGAACTCAATAATAATAAAGTAATGTGCATCTGAACATCGAATTAAAAACAGTATTTTCCCAAAATATCGTAAACTAATAGACACATAAATACAATATTTTCAGCATTGCTTAATGTTATTGGGATCTGCAAACTAACAGAAAATGCTCGTTGATTCCTTCCACTCTTATGAAAATAGCAGGAGTGGCTACCTTCTAATAGTATACAACTTTCTCACCGTCAGGATTTTTGAACATTGGAAGATGGTTAATAAAGTAATGATACCTGTCTAACAAAAAAGGTCATCTTGTTACAACAGCCTAGGACTCATCGTTTTCTTTCAAATCACAAATGAAGCTACCGCGATACAGTTCCAGAAACAAATGAGTAACGATGGTATCGTGAGTTAGAAACATGTAGGTAACATTGAAAGTGCATCGACAATTCAAGCAACATAACAAAATACACGTGAACATACTATTGCCTATGCTGGGTGTGATGTATCTTAGGCGCAAAACAGGGGACTTAGGAGCATTTGTAAATGACAATATGCAAAAAACAAGGGTTGGTTTGGATGGAAACCCACCACATAAAAAGGGATAGGTAGAAACCCCACTGAAACCTTTAAACGTAAATATCCAAATGTTGTGTTTTATTCCACAAAATGCAATCCAATTTACAAGTATACCAGAAAGCCATCTTGTGTTTTGTTTTACATGACACCGTATTCTAGAAAGGAAAATTAATGTGTTGTTTGTTCAAATAAGTTGTGATTCTGTAGATACCAACAATTATCATTTAGTGTTAAAGAGTTATAGATTGTGGTGTGAAAACTTAAGGCATTAATTTATGGTTGCCATGTATGACATAGTTTCAGATTTTCAAAGAAAAACCAAACAAAATTATGCATTTCTTTGTTTTTAAATGTAAGAATGGGATGTCGCCGTAATTTCGCATAATACGTAATTTTCATATGGTTTGTGCAATGGACACAGGCGTACAGAATGTGTGATGTGAAACACTAAATAATACCTTAATTTGGACAAATAAGGGTAGCAAACTTATGTTGCTAAATGTACCGATAGTCCATCAGCAGTGACGTATGTAGAAATCGATAAGAAGTACATAAAATTACCGTGCAAGACTTATTTTTACTTGCCCTATGCCCTCGTGGGGGTAAATCTAAAAGGTTAGCACCTAATACAGGATATTACATCAATACGGTTCAATGTTTATTTCTTGGCCATTCTGTGACACATAGCACAACTATTAATGTTGGATACAATGCTGCTAAGTGATGTAGGCAAACATTATATGAAATGTTCAAAATGACCGCCCCGAGCTCGTACGCATACATGAACACGTCTCACCATGGATCTGCGAACACGTCCAAATATGCACCACTCTCTCGACGCCATGTCCGAACTCTGGTAATGTGTCACACCTTCATGGTTCAATTTAAACCTTGCTGATGTAATGTCTTGCATTAGGGGCTAATCTTTACGATCCACCCCCACGAGGGCTGGGCAAGTAAAATAAGTCTTGTACGGTAATGTTTACGTGCTTCTTATCGTACGTCAATGATAATGACCTACCGGTATGTTCCGCAACGTAAGTTTTGCAACCCGTAATTGTCCAAAATAAATTGTTATTTAGTGTTTCACGTAACACTGTACGTACGCTTGTGTCCATTAAATTAACCATATGAAAATTACTTAATGCAACATTACGGCGACATCCCATTCGTACATTTAAAAACAGAGAAGTGCATAATTTTGTTAGGTTTTTTTTGCGGATCGGAAACTGTGTCATATATGGCAAACAATAATTAATGCCTTAAGTTTTCACACTACAATTACTAAATAACTTGTTGGTATCTACAGAATAACAACTTTTTTTTAACAAAAAACACACTAGTTTTCTTTTCTCGAATACGGTGTCATGTAAAACAAAACACAAGATGGCTTTCTGGTAAATTTCTTCCTTAGATTTTGAGGAATAAAACACAACATTTGAATATTTGCGTTTTAAAGGTTTCAGTGGGGTTTCTTCCTATCCCCTTTCGTGTGATGGGTTTCCATCCAAACCCTCCCTTGTTTTTTGCACATCGTCATTTAAGAATGCTCCTAAGTCCTTTGTTTTGCACTTAAGATACACAGCATACAGCATAGGCAATTGTGTGTTCACGTGGGCTTTGTTGTGTTCCATTACTTCTCGATGATGCACATTCAATGTTACAAACATGTTTATAACTCACGATAACATCATTAATCATTTGTTTCTGGAACTCTATCGCTGTAGCTTCATTTGTGATTTGAAAGAAAACTATGAGTCCTAGACTATTGCAACAAGAGGACCTTTTTTGTTAGACAGGTAACATTACTCAATAAAACATCTTCCGATGTTCGAAAATCCTAACTGTGAGCAAGTTGTATGCAATTAGAGGGTAGCCACCCCTGCTACTTTCATAAGGGTGGAAGGTATCGTCAACATTTGCTGTTGATTTGCAGATCCCAATAATATTAAGAAATGCTGAAAGTATTGTATTTTTATGTTAATTAGTTTTCAATATTTTGGGAAAATACTGTTTTAAAGTTCGATGTTCAGAGGCCCCTTACTCCCTTAATATTAGGTTTAGGTGAAAAGTACAAAACATGTTTATGTCGTTTCTTTCGCGAGGAACACGCATGCGGAGTTTGTTTCCCTATTTAAGAAACATCCTGTATAACCCACTTACATTCAGCTCCACTTGTATAGGAGATATCCATCTTGGAAATTCGTGTTTTAGTTTAGTTCTTTACGCAAGAAACGGAAAACTATGTTGAATGAAACCACGAGATATTATGTTAGTGTCATTTAGTGTTATCGAAACATTAACCTTGCGGAAGAAACAGTGTTAGTTAGAACCATTCACTTAAGAGCGACCAGGGTGACCAACTTCAAACAACGTGCAAAGTTTTCACTAGCATGTGATATGACTATGTTTGTACGTCTGTGAACGTACATAACACAGCTTGATCCGTATGGCTCGGATCTCGATACTACTATTTAACAATATTGAAACAATTGTAGGTTTATGCATTTTTCTGTTTACTGCGAAAATGTGAATTTAAAACTCGACAGGACTAGGTCTTAAGTTGAAACACTTATGTTTTATTATTTAGCGCAGATATGTATCAATTTAAAGGTTAATATGACATTGTGTGCATGTTTCCTTTATTCCATGAAACCTGTCCTTCATGGCAATATTATCGGTGCAAAATGTCGTCATATGAAGTATGCGAGAACGAACGCAGTGTTGTGTAAGTCACCGTAACGACTGCTGCATACGCACGTCTTAACACTTTAAAAAACAACTTCTTTTGCGACCGAGTTGTATTTTCTTTTCTTTTTTTTTTAATTGGGTAATTTTTATACTTGAAAATTATAGTTATGATGCAAAATTTTTAAGAGGAAAATTGGCCCTCTGTATTTGTTCAATATTGTTCACGTGCATATATTTCGTTTCCAGTAATGTTCACCGTACATGAATAATAATTCGGTAATTAAAATATTTTAAAACATTTTTATAACAGTAATTGTTAAATTTGTCTCGCGCAAGCATACACACACAGAGTTGTATGTTATGTAGATAATACGTATGCTGTGAACAAAATACAAGTTTGGTTCAGTTGAGATGAGAGTGTTTTATGGCTATTTGAAACGAGTGCTTAAGGGTGTTCACATGCGATGAAGTCATAATTTTATATTTATATTAAATATTGTTTGTTTCGTAGACAATACTTGTGAGTACAGTTTCCTCTTACGAAACAAGTTCAGCTCGCATAGATTTCTCATAACAGTGCGTCAAAGTCAAAAATTGCATGTTCTGTTGCCATAAAAATTGTGAATCTCAATTGCCTTACGTACGTGAAATAATTCACAGTGAAATGACATAATATGGGCTACGTAATAAAACATTTGAAAAAAAATCCCGCGAACTGTTTGTGTATTTTTCGAAAATTGCTAAATTTGAAACCTTTTCTGTATTTTTGCGATTATTTTTTAATTCTTAATATTACGTTGTGGGTTTTTAAATGTTTTATTGCATAGTTCATGGAATGTAAGTTCACAGTGAAAGATTTTGTTTAAGTAGGTCAGTTTGTTTTCACAATTTGCATGGCAGTGTAACAAGTAAATTTTAACTTTCACACCTCGTCATGAGAAAACTATGAGAGTTAAAATTATTTCATAAGAGAGAAATGTACTCACAAATATCGTCTACAAAACTAACAATATTTCATAAAAATATAAAATTATGACTTTATCGCACCTGAACACCCTTAAGAGCTTATGAGGGTGAAATGAGGTGGAGAGACCGCACGACATTTGTGTCCGAGCCAGGATTTGATTACAGGACCTTTCGTATCGTAACACATGTGTCTGAGTGAGAACTACGAGAGAAAAGTGCCAAGTACGAGGTGTTTGTACCAGGTACTATCTGGAACAGTACAACGTTGTTACGAATACAAGAAAAGTACTCTTCACCCAACACTAACGTTGACCCACAAGACACAGTTACGTTACGTTCGTAGTTCTTAGCTTCATGTGAGTGGAATAAATAACCGCCAGAGACAAGGCGCTCTGCAACATACTCTACATTCAAACTAATGTTGCACATGTTCTTAAATATGTCACCAATGTTTATAAAACCACATCGGTTATATAACTGTATTAATGTATGTATATTTCGTTCGTGTATTTAACTACACAAATCACGTTATTTTAAAACTTACACACTAAAGGGGCGAACGTCCAAAATATATATACCATATATCACACTTTGGTATTGTATTTTCATTCGTAATTATTATTCATCACAGTTAATTTTGATGCCTCGCCACTAGTTCTCATATTTCCTTCTTTAATTAACCATTGTAAAATGCAATGTTCTTATGTTACTTTGGATTTAAGTTAATAGTTAAGTGCATTGCTTCTTAAACAGAATAAATACAGCAAACAACTGCCATTTTCATGCTATGCTGCGCAGTGTTCTTGGGTGAAAAATCTTTTATTGTTATAAGTCGCGTATAATGAAGTACATTAGTAGCCAACATGTTAAAGAGGACATGTCAGTATTTCCTAACAGACCATATATTCGCTCGTTTAAACGCATTATGAAACAATATTATACTACAATTTATGTAAGCGAACGACGCGCGATATTAAAAGTACCAATTTCTTGGTACACATGCCAGTTTTCAGGGAATCGTACCTTGTATACCGGCATCGACTATCAAAATTTCGCAAGGCAATCATTCCACTCATTTTACACCCAGAAGCCAAGATAATACAGACAACGGCCATGACAGCGTGCGATCTTTATTGTACACGATTGTTTTTTTACTTGTACGATAAAATAACAACCGCTTAACAGCTTAGTATTAGCTGCGGTACGACCCTGTGATAGAAATAACGACATTTGGTACATTGCTTCTTCCACAGAGGTTTTGTAAAGACAGGAAGTCTTACGACAAATATATATTAACGCGCATGAATTTCTTACACAGCCATATTTACAATTTAATTATTCCTGACTAATATAATATATGCCGTTTCATACAGCAAAACATCGTTGTTCAGAAATTACAAGTTCAATCAAATTCAAAGGTTAAGTCGATTGAAGTTATTGGACGTAAACCGTGAAATTGTATAACAATTCGTTGTACTGCGTAATAGTGTTGCTAGGTACGAAAAACAAAGGCGTTGTTTAAAGACTTATAAATCATTACATTTAAGTTTTCTTTTGTAAATACGTTTATTGGTTAAGAAGATTAGATGTAGAACGTCGACAGGCACATTGTGCTTTCCCAAAAATAAATATACGTATTAACGTGTTAGGTACCTAAATATTAGAGGATTTAGGGTAAAATTTACTGACATAAAGAAGTACACAAAATTTCCAAATAGCTCCATAAATTCGTCTGCTGGTTTAACTTACATTTTATTTTCTGTAGTTCGGCTCAAAAACAGTAATATCGAAAATCAAAGCCAAAAGTATTGTAAAAATTCTTTATATTTAAAAACTAACTTAATAAATCTAAATAACAGTGGTAACGTACAATTCGTGTTGCAGAGAGTAAAAACAAAGCTAAATAATAAATTTAGAACAAATAAACAACTAGTTATTTAACGGCGATACGTAAAAAATAAACAAAATAACATCCAAATACCAACAATTCTCTAGTTCGAATCCATCCAGCCTTAAATTGCCAAACCAGTGGCAAGCCCTAACAACGTAGGAAGTTGCTATGGATACAACTTTATTGTTCCGCAGTGACGTCACTATACTCCGGAAGTCTGCAAGTGGCAAACCAAACATGAAGTTACATCTCGTTCACTTCCGCTAAGTATCTCGCGCACGTCACAACAGAACTACGTTATGTTCGAAATCAGGTCAGTTAAGATTGAACCTCGTGCTCTCTGTCGTCACAGTACAGTGACATTGTGAGAGCCGGTATAGGAACTGCAAATAGAATATTCCCTTTAAAGCGATGGCTGTCGACGTTATTTTAAGAAAGGAAACGTGGGACTTTTAAGTCATTCCTATGAATGTTCGTTATTTACATAAAATGCTCCACTTCTCCTTTATCTCGATGATTTGAATTTAAAACACAGTAGTTACAGACGAAGAACACTGGAACGTAACACGGGAAAATTGTTTTTTTTTTTTTCTTTTCTAAACTTATTCATGCAAAACCTGAAGAATAATTTTGTCTTAAATCTCTCAGGACATACAATGTACTCTATATGTATATGAATCACAACCTGGAGGATTGTATGAATACCTTTATTCACTTGATATAAACTTGTAGCTTACTAACATTTCTCATAAAAAGGTATTTTCATTGCAGAATATAAGCAATTAATAATAGACATTATTCGAAGAGCTTCAATTTAATCGTGTTTTAGGCATTACAATTATTGTTGGAATGGATACGTGAATGGTGAAGTCAATATATTATTTTCTTCTTTACATAAAATGGTCCTCTAATGTTTATTACAACGAATAATGAAACAATTTTGACTGATAAGTTCGTTTAACATACAATACCCACTGTGTTTTGACACGCAACTGACCATAGGGGTATGGAAGCTATACTGTTAAAACAGTCAATATGACAACGACTAAATTACTTATATCATAGCCATCTTTAGTAGAAGGCCACGGTCTTAGATTTGGCAACACTGCCAGGAAGGGTCACTTTAACACATATCTCAACTCTCCAAAGGCGATGGCTGTACCTGATTCGTTATTCTGTCCTACGTAACGGCGAATCAGAGGAAGTCACTGCGTTTGGCGAGAGTGTTAAAATGACCCTTCCTGGCAGTGTTGCCAGATCTAAGGCCGTGGCCTTCTACTGAAGATGGCTGTGCTTCTATGCATGGAAATCTACATATTGCTACGTATTTTTAGAACAATTAACCATCATTATTTTTTTCCTAAAAAGTGTTGCCGTACAACAAAACGCAATTTATTACTTATGGTGGTAAAAATGCCATCTCTTCATTCAGTTAGTAAATCCATATATTTAGGATTAAACGAACAACCTTTGAAAAAATTATTTCCAAGGTCCTATTACGAATTTATAACAATATGACCACTGATTCTGAACTAGTTCAAAAGTTTGTTAAATGTATAAAACTGTATCTGTTAAGTAAATAAACTAATTGTTTTATTTAAATTTAAATTAAATGTACAGATATCCGTGGTTATTTTCAGAAGTTATGAAAGAAATAATTATATGTGACTCGACAGTCTGTTAACGGCACGACATGGAATCTGAAACGTATGTTTGAAATAGTGCAATATCAGTAACAGAACCAGCCTCATATAATGCCATGTCTGGTTTGTTACATATCGAGGGTTTAGCAGAAACTTCAGGATATTATTGTAACGAGTACAGTATATTGTATTTTCTATTTAATTTAGTCTACAACATTTTGGAGGTAATACTTTAATATCTTTGTTCAGCTGTTATTATTGTTTTAAATTGCAGTGAATTATGTTTATTACGGACTGATAATTACCGTTTATTTAGTTTACTAACTGCCCGTGAGAATATTTAATAACCAATTTTGTATCAGGTTAGTATGCAGACCATCCATTTGTTTTGTTTATTTTTAATATTTGTTTTAAATTTAACGTAACTATAAATTTTGTTTTATGTTATTCAGAGTTTATTACGTATGTCAGGAAGTTTAGTAATGTATACTTTTTCTTTTATATGTAAGTTATTTTCTCG
>PNEQ01019797.1:0-40706 GCA_003012365.1 Medauroidea extradentata
CACACACCCACACACACCCACACACACACACACACACACACACACACACACACACACACACACACACACACACACACACACACACACACACACACACACACACACACACACACACACACACACACACACACACACACACTACCATATTCAATTTTATCTCAATACTGTATCAAACAATTGCAAAATTCCATTCTATTACTGTAGTTTGAATCAAATAAAATTGGAGTAACAAACAATGAGTCATTTATTCATTGCACCAATATATATATATGAGTATGTATTCAATAATTAACGTTTTAAAATATGAATGTTTTCTTTGTAAGAATACAAGAGTGGGGGAAATAATTTAAATATATTTAATAACCAGAGCTGCAATATGTGTGCACAAACAGCATGGCCACACACCCACAACAAATCCCCACATTACTTCTAAGACTGCATATAACTAAATGACATACACACAGTAAACCGACATTCCAATACAATTACAGAACAGTATACATGAAACAACAAAGAAAATGATAGAAGATTAATTAATTTTTATGCCAATTGCCTTAATGCAACCATATAGCTTATTAGAAACATTGTATTGCTCAAATAATAAACAAATATTTGTTATTACAGTATATCAGTGAAATAACTGTGATACTTTTACCTACTTTGCTGACATTATTAAAAGTTATTTTTTTTATAAACACAAACTCACATGTAGGTAATCGGAGGTTAGGAAATGTTTATATTTTTAGAACTCGTGCAGTTGACAAATAATCTATGCCAAGGTCACAGGGACACTTGGAACTAGATGTCGTGAAGGTGAAGTATCATCGCTGTTAGTCTGCGTTTTGCTACGTCTAAATTCTGCCAAACTTCTCCCACCATTTTATGAACTTTGATTGAAAGCAACATTGACCTGGGGTTCACTAAATAAACTCCAAGATTTAACGAAACATTGGCTAGTGACTATATATATGAGAACCATGATGTTTTGTCAAATTGATACTTGTGTACGGACACATTACTTTCAGTTCTAATTATAGTGAAAAGGTACCACAATAAAACATCTGCAGTGCAGATACGATGCCAACTGTCCAAGGATTTGTAGCAAATTACATCACATAAACAAAAATTTACATTTTTACAAATATGATGCAATTTACTATGGTTCCGTCCATCAATAAAAAGCAGAAATCAATTGCTTGAGAAAATTATAAGTGTAAAATGTTTAAGGGACAAACAAAACTACATTTCTGTAACGTACAAAAACTATTTCTAACTTAAATAGATAAAGATACTGTATAATTTTTTGGAAGCAAGTAAATCACACAAGCGTCTGTTTACACATTCCACTTTAAATGAACTGTATGTAAAGGTGAGACAATGTGTATTCAAACGCTAGGGTTTTGGAACTGACAAAGCTAAGTTTTAATTGTACGGCTTATATTTTGAGGAAGATGGTGTACCAGAGTGTTTACCCAAAACTTTAAACAAAAATCTGCCAAGTTACTTTTTCGTGAGCTTATGAGTTTTTCAAATATTTTTACGGACTTTTTTTCTCGGAGAAGCTGTAAATTTTTATTTACAGAATTAATCAGCATAACCTACAGTACTACCTTTTTACATAACAAATTTAACTTTTTTTTCACCAAAATACTTAAAAGATTGTCCATAAATTTCTTTAGCCTAGTTAAATTCCAATTTTTGTAAAGTACAACAAATCTATTGTATTTCTTCAAATACAATTGCTTTCATTCAACCAAAAAATGTTATTTATTAACGGATCTGATTTACAGTTAAATTTAATCAGCTATGGTTTATCTGAATTGAAAGTGATTAATAGATACAATGTAGTTTATAGTTTAAGAACTTACTGAATGGCAACACGTACATATTTCAAATTCAATTTCAGAAGAAAATTTTTCTTCACAATATTAAAGCATTTGCACGAGAGGAGTAGCTTGTTTAGACATCATAACGAAATTTTGAGAAATAAGTGTAGGAACACGCACAATTGCTGTATGTCACAGTTATACTTACTTTCCAATAGCCCTGAACGTTAAGCAGGGTGTCCAACCAAAACAAAATTGCAATTTCCCACACGTTTCTTGCACATTTCCTGCATTTCCCTCAGAACTCCTGTACAAAGAAAACTTAAAAATAAATCACATAAAAATTACATTAAATGCTTTAACAACTCGCCATATCCTTATTTCTCTAGTGCTGTCAACACTTTTAAATTATGTAACACTGCAAAAGTAAAAAAAAAATGCAGCAGGAAAAGACTAAAATTAACTGTCAGTATCGTGGTGTATGGAGGGAGGTCCTTGTTTAACAGTGCAGTCACTGCTTGTGCATATTTCTTTCCCGAAGGGTTATTACGTACCACAAACGCTAAGTTGCTTAATGAAACTATTTGCTTTCCTTTCGCCTCTGAAAGGCTATTCACTTTCCACCAGGGATTATTTACGACAATATTTGCTTCAGACGTTCAAATAACCAGGCTTGACTGGTTCAAACTTTAAAGTGCCAGTGATTGGTACATTTCTTGCATTTCCCGGTCGCTGGATAGGCTGTTAACATAAAAGAGGAATTGAGTGCCAGGCTTAATGTCAATCTGTGAGCATCTTAGTTTATAGATAACTGTGAGGCGGAGAAGAGGTGTGAAAAAACTAACAGGCCTACCGAACTGCAACGTGTAAACAACATTAAATTTTTTTTGTCTGTGTGCGAGATTGATGACTATAAAGTTGTACTGGATGTAATGTTTATAATTTTGATTTCTGAACAACTTGGACAGCCGTTGAGATTTTTTTAAAGCACACGAGAATCACAAACTTGACATTTTTTATTGGCAGAAACATTTTAAAGTGGAAGTATTATTCTCACGACACATTTTATGTTTGGGTATTTCCAACTTGCCAGAATTTTAAAAATTTGAGAACATAACTTCAGCTCCAATTACAACGCCTGTGTGCAGCAGTACATCAGAAAATAGCTCGGACAAAAAATAACCAACAAAAATTACAAGTAGGCATTTTTTTATTATTTTATATTCAAAGCAGTTGAGAATTATTGCTTTGAGATTATTCCAGAGATTATAATTTGGAAGGACGTTGACAGGAAATAATGTTCTAATCACTGTTTTCTTAGGTCACAAGTTCAATCCGGAGATTTTCGGACTTATAAACACAGAGAATAAAACAAGGCCACATCAGCCAGAAACAGCTCAACTTAAAAGTTCATAAGATAACACTAACGTCCTGTAGTTACAGGAAAAGTATCTACATTATTAGCAGCTGCATCTAAAACCTGGCACAGGCATTCTAGAAAAAAGAAAGAAAAAAACTGGGTTCTGGAAAAACTGCAAGTATTAGAATAAAATTCAAACCAACTGTTACAACTACAAATTTTTGGTGGCACTTATTTGTGGAAATTATATCTTAAATAAACAATATACTTTCATTGAAACTTATTTCCACAATAGATTCTAACAAAATTAAACATACCAGTAATGTTCTCATAATAGTCTTTAAATCCTTGAAGAGTAATGATTAACAGAATTCTACAATTGTTTTTCAATTACTGTTTTGACATACGAAAATATTAGTGAGTTCATTTTCTGCAGAATAAAGGGGGAAAAAAAAACTACACAGCGCCATCACAGGGATATCATTGAAGTTGGAAAACAAAAAGTTACGTTTGTAAAAACATTTAACTTCTAACTAAAACTTCTTTGAAACAAAATTTATCAATGTAAGTTTTAAACACAAAAACTTGAGAACTATAAATAATACATTTTTATGTGATTCACAATACATGCAGACAGAGTTTGTTACAACATTCCTGAAATGATACAAACTGTCATTACTTCAAATACTGTAATTATGAAATAAGTTAGCAAGCTAGATTGATTAGGCAGCTCATTAACTAGAAATACAGTCGAGCAAGTAGTCAGCAGGAATGCAATAACTAGGCTCCGCCTGTGCACACTGGTGTGTGCGACTGGCACGACGAAGCCTTGTCTCAGAGCACAAAGATGTCTCCACGTTACAACACAATGAACTGTGATGCTGTGTTGGGGAGGCAAGCGAGAGTGGCATATTCTCAGTGACGCTGCAACACTGGCCTCTTTCATTCACATACAACTGACACTGGCGCACATTACGAGCAAATATCGTTCATTTCACATGGACACACGCACACAAATGAAATGTATGAAGAGTATGCAGAGATCAACCAAGTACATGACATGTTACACACAACGTATTGCACAACTCAACTGTGGACTGAGACCTGATTACTGCCGCAACTAATACCGACATGGAAACAGAAAATATATGTGTTCCATATTGCTAACACTTTCCAAATTGATGTACTCTAAAAAAAACTCTCTCTTTTGTACAAGGGCATACACACATACATACATTCATACCTATGCACAAACATACACACACACATACCAAACAACCAACCATATTTCAACCATTACACCTTCCGAACTGTTCACACACAAAAAATAAAAATAAAATCAAATTTTGACAGACACAAAAGCTTCATAATGAATGACATAAATCTAACATGCTATATTTAAAGTTTCAAATATTACTCTAAGTGATAAGACTGTTAGGTGCCCCATAAACACCACCACGCTACCAGGTTTACCAATCTTGTCTTAAAGCCACTCTTTCATCCAGTCAAGACTGACAAACTACCTATTACTTGTGATGTTTTGATGGTGCCAAGCTGCTATCTCGACAAGCAGCAACCCACCCCACTGGCCATCCTGAACCCTCAACAAGTCATCCTGGCATACCGATATGTAGGTTAGTTTCTACACTGGCATATCCGACACACTGAAACAACGAAAGCCACCGCTGCTAAAACACCACACTTGGAAAGTACAGTCCATTCATGTGAATATTGCAGACATTTTTGTAGCCCAAGTATCATTTTAAGAAAAATATAATTTTATAATTTACACGGTTCACTTTATAACACACATCTTTTTTGCACAATTAAGAATTACTTAAAAAGTTCTCGCGAAAATACTTAGCAGAATGATCACGTACAGAATGTGTGATCTAACACCAAACTATGATCATTTTGCAAACGCCAATATCACAGAAATCTTATTCAAAAATTAAGCAAAAATTTAATAAACAATTTTACCGTAACACATGAAACCTACGTTTCTTTATACACAATAATAAATGGGAAAGATCTTTTATTTTGAATTTATAAAAAGGTGACTTGTCATACTTAAATATATGTTGAATATCCACCCTTCGCTGAAGTTAAGCTATGATAAACTGTATACACGTATGTATATATTGAAACAGGAAGTCTATTTTTAAGAGACGTAGGTTCCCTGTAACCAACACGGCTCTTTTAAAGTTGGTCATTCACATTCTACAGCATCAGCCACGTGTTCACACATTGGTCGTGTCACTGTAAACTTTAAAATAAGAGAATTTGTTTACAAATGTTGTCTAACTAATGAAATTAAATGATACAGTCACGTCCCCACAAGGATGTGCACAAAGTTAAACTGTTTTAGGATACATTATCTGAGTCACGCACTGAACAGGATGTCACAAAATAATAAAATTCTTGAGAACTGCATCACATGCCTTCTGTAGGTGCAGCCTGCAGAAGCTGCAGCTGCAGCAGCAGTCTTCAAACAAGGCTTTGACCACTCTCGAACCAATAACATGCAAACATCACAACGGGAAACACACTGCACCTCTTCAAAGTACTGCAGCAGAGCCCAAACTATCAACACCTTGATGCAGCTGTCAGAGAAAACAAAAGTAATAGGATAACATCACACTACCTGCATAGATAAGCAATGTGCTGCCTTGAAAGGATGAATGGTTCAAATATTCCTCGCCTCGCCACTGTTCCGTCCTTGACAAGACAAGTACGCACACTATCTCTCTGGCTACAGAACGCACGCCTCTTGTTCCAGTGAAAGTCACTATCCATCACCATGTTGCTATCTCACCCACATGCGAAGAGAACTGCTCTATCAACATTACAATGCAAGACTAATTACCAAAGTATTGCAGCAACAGGAAATACTGACGCTATTAGGCTATGTTACCAATGTCAGAGGGAAATTTTAAACACTGTAGATATGATACGCAGTTCAGTAAAAACAATTAAAAGATCAATACCAGACATGGTGAAAGTCTCGTGCCATTTAAGTAAAACATAATTCAAATTTATGACAAACAAGAGCTGAAGTATCAAAAATTATTATTCTTCACAATCACAATCCTGCAGTCCGCGAAAAAAATGTACAGTCTTCCAAATTACAGCACAACACGTCACCCCTTACACGCAGTGCCAAATTTTTGTACTCATTGTTGGGCTGGCATTAAATACAACGGGGCAAGCCTTTGGTCACAACACATTTCTTCCGAAAACGAGATATTTATTCTCTCAAACCTCAACAATTAAATAGTTCTACGCAGTTCGGACTTGCGGATTAATGTCCTGCGAAATGTTACGAGCAGATGACGGCTGGCTTTCTTGTCCCGCGCTGCTTTATTGTTCAATCATCTTGTCAAAGTTGAAAGTTTGGTGTTAGTGCACTTCTGATGATTCTGGCTTTTGCGAGTGATGGTTAGATGGATCGGGCGTGTTGAGAGGCTGGAAAAGAACAAACGGCACGTGACAATAGCTGCGACTACATTAAGAAAATAAAGAGTTGATTACAACATAGTCACAAGGTACTCACTATGTTGTGGGGCAATCCTGGAACAGGGGCAGCACCCGTGCCGGCCGGCGTGGGGCCTCCCGCCCCTGCCGCGACACTGTGAGGGACCTGGTCGTGCGGCGTGGTCGAGTGGGCCTGCTGGACCGGCAGGCCTCCTGCCGTGTAGTAGCTACCTCCGTTGATGCCTTCCGGGTAAGCTGACGTACCCAGGAAGTACTCCTTGTTCACACAATTGCGCAGGCAGTCCGGGATGCGCCCCACAATGGCCCTGCGGATCTCGCTCGCCGCCATCTCACGTAGCTCCGTGCACGACGCATCCGAGTAGAACGCTGCATGCGGCGTGCACAGTAGGTTGGGCGCATCTTTCAGTGGACCTGTGCAAATATTCTGTGCTTACAAAGGCAGTTAAATATCTACATATCTTCTCTTACGAAGACCAAACAGTTGTAGAACATTGCAAAGCGTGCACTACACTAATGTTGTTCTTGTTAAACCCATCTAGCAGTGTTTCATTACACTTGGTTTCAATTAAAACTTTCACAGTTAGGCAGTTCAGTGTCAACATTTTAAATGTTCACCCTAGGATTGTAAGTGCTAAATTTTTAGTGCAATGTTAACAACACAAATAATAGGCTAAAAAAAATTTTTGGGTCAATAGAGAGGCGAAGTGTCGTGCTTTATTTCAAAATACGAAAATAAAAAAAGTTATGTACAGTAAAACTTCTGGTAATGGACACTTCTGTAAAACGAACAGTTCCCAATACAGGACAAATTTTCATTCCTCTTCAAAAAATACATGTTTTTATGTACATAAACACTCTGGAAAAAAACACTGACATAAACAATGTGCTTCTTTTTAATATGATAGCCGCTTTCTAACAGACACACAGGCGCAAATGTTTCGAAATAGTGCTGTTTTATATTAAACTGTTACTTCATTATTAATATACTTGCCTCTAAAACTTCAGTTCTTTAATTATTTACTTCCATTCTAGTACTTGCTCGTGACAAATATTTACTGTATGATGGCAACCAGTATCGCCAACGTAACTGCGCAATATCACGTGACGGTTATTGTTTAGTCTAAATATCCCGTGTCCGTAAACTAAAACTGACAATTTCAATCAACTTTCTCGCACGCACTACTAAAAGAACAACATCAATAACTTGCTAATGGGCATATTTTGAAAACTGTAGTAAAAGTCTAGAAGATAAATTAGTTCTACCAAATATGATATGTTGAGCTAAGTAGGTATGTTCCTTTGAATAATAACTGTTATTACTTTTGGAAAACACGAATGGTCAATAAATACATAGCAATAGACACTATTATTGCGCCATTAAATTTTACCACAGTTTCTTCTCGTTAATAACCTAAACTTGGGTCACTTCGTAGTTTGTGTCGTGAACAATCGTATGCATGTGTTGAAAAATGTCTCAAAAAAGAAGGTGGTGAACACTTCAAGAAAAGATAAATGTGATTCGTGAACACGAGAAAAAACAACTTAGCATACGTGAACTAGCTAGTGTTTTTGACGTCGGGAAAACACAAATCTGAGACATCATAAAAAGTAAAGATCAAATAATGAAATTGTGGATGGAAAAATGCAGACAGATCTATTAAACGAGCATTCCCTAAAACTGAAGGTTATATGGTTGATAAGTAACTTATGAATGGTTTTGCAAGGCTAGAAACTACAACATTCTCTTGTCTGGACTTTTGATCAGAGAAAAGGCAATATAAATAGCTGAAGAAATTGGGTTTGCAGATTTCAAAGCTTCTGTGCGAAAACTAGACAAATTCTGAACAAGGCACAACATTTTGTAAAAGAACATTTGTGGGGAAGGAAGTGAAGTTAATGAAAATGTAACTGAGTGGAAAGAAAAAGTGAAAGACATTTGTGAAGGGTATTCAGAGAGAGACTGTTTCAACTGTGATGAAACAGGACTTTTCTTTCGTACTCTACCAGATAAAACAATGACTTTGAAGACAGAAAAATGTACAGGTGGGAAAATCTCTAAAGAAAGACTGATAGTTTTATTTTGTGTGAATATGTCAGGTGAATTAGATAAACCACTTGTTATTAGGTAAGCAAAACATCCTCGATGTTTTAAGAGTAGCAACATAAATTCACTTGGCATTAGGTGTCATGCCAATAAGCGGGAATGGGCAAACTAAAAAGACAAGTAATATTGTTCGTGGACAATGCTGCTTCACACACAGATACAAGCCATCAACTTGAAAATGTGAAGTAGTGTTTCTTTCACCCAACACCACCTCTGCCTGTCAACCACTTGATCAGGGGACAATCAAGAATTTCAAGGTGCTGTACAGACAGAAAGTTCTAAGGCATCTTCTGTCAAAAATACTGAATTTTGCAATGAAATTTAGAAATTTCAAAAATTTTTTTTAAACATACAAAAATACTTCACTAGAGCCCCGATTTAACTAACTCGGGAATAACGAAAACAGCGATTTAACGAAAGGATTTTTAGAAACTCTGAAAAAAATAACCAAAAACCAAGGACATCCCTCCAATAGTGTCCTACCATGGAGGCCTCAACAAGCTCAAGACTATTCTAGACTGTGGCCACAAAATACTTGCCTCATCACCCTCGACTCATAACCTGTTCTCCAAACCTCCAAGACTGGTGTTCAGAAGGCTCCCTAACCTCCGGGTGCGCCCTAAACTACCATCTAGTCCTGGGCCCAACACATTCAGCACACCCAGAGGCTCTCACTCCTGAAATAGCCCCAGATGCAGCATATGTGCAGTACATTAACCTTCCACATCCTTCCATAGCAGGATTACCGACCATAAATACCCAATCCAAGGCAACTACAACTGTGCAACCCAAAACCTGATATACCAACTGCAGTGCACTCAGTGTGATGCAGAGTACATTGGCCTCACCACACACACGCTCAGGCAGAGGATGAATGGTCACAGGGCCGATACCAAACAAGCCATAGCCGGTTCCACTTCAAACATTCAGGACAAACCAGTGGCTGCCCATGCAGTTTCCCACAAACTCACCTTCGACTCCTGTTTCAACACCAGAGTGGTGAGGGCACTACCCCCCTCTAATAGCAATAATAATGCAGAACTGAGACGCTGGGAACTGGCCCACCAATATATCACCAAATCCAGACAACCTCCAGGCCTAAACATCAGATAATCTACTTTTCACTTTCAAACTTCCCGCCACTCTAGTTCGCCCTCTGGCCACTAGGTGTACTGGTTACAACCTTCATAAAGTCAGCCATACTGCAGTGTACTATAGCTCACCGCCCGATGAAGCTGGCTTAGCCAGCAAATCGTCGCGACCGCGCATCCGCGTAAAATGTGTGTTGTCCTTAAGTGTGTTATTTGTTCCTCTACGTGCAGTATATCTCTGTAAGTACTTTTACACTATCTACATTATATAATATAAAATAACTAAGTACCTTTGATAAAATAAAGTGTAGTGTAAGTCTATTCAAAATAAGTTTACTGGCCGCAGTATATTCATTTTTCTCCGTTGATAGTGTTAAGCCATCTATCAAGAAAAAAATTGTTAGACTTCTTTGAAAATTTCAGCCGCGGGAGTGCTTTTGAGCTGAGCACACGCAGCCCAGCAAAGCCGGCCGTGCGAGCGACGTTGTGTTGCGTAACAAACGCGCGCCTAGTACCTCATCCAGACAGCTGGCGAGTGAATGAGCATCTAGATTAGATACCCCAGTCCACACAGCACCACAGCGGACAGCATGGGTACTAATTCACAGACAGTGTTTCGCGTCTCCGTTAGAATGCGCTAACATGCAGCATGCTTTACCGGTTAATTCTTTTGCCGTTAGAAGGCAGTGGTGTCCAGCGTGGTTATTTTCTGACACGTCCTGTGATAAAATTAGCGTACCTATAAAAAGAAATATGTTATTATGTTATTTATGCAGACTTTTTACAATGTATTTATTATCGTAAATAATATGTTTTGCCGATGCTAAAAAATGCTCTAGTGCAAAATATTTTTAGGCACGCAGCAACCAGTTTGTTTCACGAGCACGGCGGCCTGTAAGTCACAACGGCCCCCACTGCACTAATTTATTAATTTACCGTTACCTCGCAAACTTTTACTTCAGTTTTCATGGCTTTCATTTTAAATGGAAATTTCCTAAAATTTCTTTGTGGTGCCGGAGGGAGACAGAAAGAAAGACAACGTGGCAGCATTTATCATCACTTCTCATGTGTTGATGCGCATGAGCGGGCGGCCTAACCCACCGGGCGCGCGCTTGGCTCCTCGAGTGTTCCGCTAGCAGTTTTTAAAGTTTTTTTTCATCGATTTTTTTTCCTTTTATGGCCGCGGCTTACCTATTGATGGTAACTGTGGCATTTTGTTGTTGTGGGCTATCATACTTCCTAACAATTACCTCAATTTCCGACGAAAAATACCCGAGGATTTAACTTTTATGGGAAGGGGGGGGGGGGGGGAGTTAAAAATTTTAAGTTGGATTTAACGAAACATCAATTTAGAGTAAACATTTTCTGGTTTTGTGGCATTATGTTAAATCGGGGTTCTACTGTAATTTTTTGTTTTTATATATGTCATATCATACAGCCTGCAACATTGTTATACACTGTAAATTTTTTGGGTTTGGTATTACAGTTGGTTTTAGTGACGTACGTAAAATTGTAAAGTGCAAATTTTTAACGTATACAACTCATTACGCAAAAATTATGAGATACAAAAATTTGCTAACAGGAAGATTTAATCACAATTTATGTCTAAAATAAGAAAATGAATGTCTGGTACAAATATGAAAATAAAAAGAGACGAAAACTGAGGTGAACTGCATCCTTTTTAACACATATCATCAAAAATGTGGACAGATGTAATAATTGGTACGTATTGATAGCTAATTTCACAGTTATTACTTTTATATGTATAGCTGTCGTTCACCTGGTTCCAAGAAACATTCACAAACGGTATGTGTTTTAAAAACACAAACACTGCATTGCATTTTCAGTGAATGAAATGTATTTAGACATGCTGCCACTAACGACAAACTAAAGTGATTTGATACTGAACAAATTGCTTTCAGTAATTGTACGTTGTGTGGAAATTCATTTCGCTTAAGTGTACAGATGCGCCTTTCTTATGCATTCACTTCCTCATCTGAGCGACAATAGTCAGGTTACCACAGGCTAATTTCTTGCAAGTGTTTGACCTCAACCCGGTTAATCTGTGCTGACTGAGATAACCTGGTGACAACTAGGCTTACTACAGCAGGTTACTTATCAGATGAATCTTGTTAATCTTTTTACATTTCCCATTTTGTTCCTAAGTTTTACAAGTAGTGTACTTTAATTTTTAAGCACCACAAACGTGTTTTTAAAATTATTGCTTAAAAAACATAATGGCCTATAAAATCTGTTAGTACAACTGAAGTGTGTGTGTGTAAGTAATGAATACGGTAGATAAATGTCCCGGCACGAAGTGTTTTGGCATCACCAAGAATCTTGGATTGCTACCTTTAAACACTATTAGGTACATCAAAAAGAAAAATAAATTGTTCACCGTTTGTAGAGCATAAATTTTATCCACCACACTTCTTTTAAGTACACATTTTTATGTATAAAAACATTTCTTTTAAAGTAATACTTTCAGTGTTTTGTGTAGAAGTCTATCTTACAGCTAGACTTGCAAAAATTTGAGTTGCGAAACTGCCTCAAGAACGTAACCCTTTCACAACTCTGGGGATTACTGTACTCATAAAATAAAGGTTAGGCCTTAAAATACCCAAAAATTGCCTTGCAAGTTCAACAACATTTTCTAAGCTACAAAATTTAAGTTTCATACTTACCTTCCTTACCTGAACAATATGGGATAGAATAGGTTACCTTATTGCTATCTATAGCTATTTCACAAGTACCTAGAAGACAAATGTTAAGAAAATGTCTACACTTCATTATTTATTTATTACATCAGGAACATGGTGTCATGAAGAATGTCTTTGTCGGCACTGCGACGACACTGTGTACAAAGGCACCTAAAACACCAAAACTTGTGCTGGTGCTAGCCCAGCTTGGGAAATCACCATATGGATTTTGTTTACATCTATTCTGTGTGTGGTGCGAGCGTGCGTGGAGCAAATCATGAACTGTCTATGTCTGGCTTCGGACTTCCATTCGGCGATCTTCGGGCCCTCTCGGCGATGCTCGGGTTCCCCTCCCTCTGGCCTCCCCCTCCCTGCAGAGGTTCGCGACCTCTGCCGGAGCAGACACTCTTCTCCTGGCACTGCTTCGCTTCGGATCAACCTTCTCGGCAATATGAGACTTGCTCGTCGTGCCGTTGAACGGCATTTGTTGCGGTAAGAGGTTGCTTTTTCTAGTTTTTTTAGTCTTTGGTTTCCGGCATTTCGGTACATTGCGCCTATTTTCTCTTGTAACATTTAATACCTCTTTAACTTTAAATTGTATTCTGGTTTGCGCGGCCGGCGGCATGCCGAGCGAGTTATCATTTTTTTGGGTTCTCTTTGGCCGCCTCTATGTTAGTCAAATTAAGGGGCTTAAATTTTGACGCTTGATAATTGTGCCATGCTAAAGTTGTATTGTGTAATTTGCTTGATGATTGGAATATACAAATATTTTTGTTAACATATTTGTGGATTTAATTTTTTTAGAATTGTTTTCCGATCTCAGGAATATCCCACTTGTTTCTTGTGTTGCTATAATGCAGCACTAATTCCCGCGCAACTCTGCTTGGATTTTATTGCAGAGTTCAGTTGTTTGCTGGATTTTGTGTTTGGAATATTAGCCTTGTTTTCGCGGGCTTAAGAGCTTAATTGATTCACTCGTAACGAAGGTAGGGGCAGTTATGGCACATTTTTCAAGTGACTTAATTTATAGAATGGGTTTTTTTAAATTGCGCGATTATTTGAGGGAAGCGGGAGTAGTGTTTGTTGACAACGAAGATGTGACTTCGTTGCGTGTACGTGCAGTGGGATATATTGCTACCTTACGTGCTGTTGAGTCAGCGGCCTTGGAAGTGTGTGTTGGCTCGACAGATGGACCATTAACGGCGACCCAAAGTGTCGTTAATGAACGGGTCAATAAGATAGAGATTTTGAGGGAAGTTCGACCTGAAAGTGTATTGGCCTTTTTGCGTAAAGCCGATCCCGTGTTTTATGGCGCGAAAATGGTTAAGGAAGTTGTTTTTTCTTAATGTATTGGGTGGTTGTTTTGAAGGACAAGCAATGGCGATTTTGACAGATGTGTTGGGTGAGCAGCAGGGGTATGATGAATTTAAGCGACGTCTAATTGAGTATGCCGGCCCACCACCAGTAGAGTGGTCACCTGTAAAAAAAAAAAAAACATTTTGTCGACAGGTATCAGGATCCGGGCTAGACTGTTACTGGGTATATAGAGGATGTGAGAACGAATGCTAGGGTGATGAATTTGACGCAATCTGAAGAAAAATTTGTAGGGTTAATTTTGAATAGTTTGACTCCGGAAGCAAGAGTGCGCCATTTTGGTCAGCCCCCCCCCCCCTAGAACTTTTGAGCAGCTTCAGTCTATGGCTATTGGGATTGAGCGAGAGCTAGGGCTTGATCGTGAATTTTATCGACATGTTCCTCCACCGAAACCAGTCTACTGTCCGCCCCCAGTGGCAGCGGCGAGCTTATCTCTTGGTGTGGTAGGGTCCGAAGAAGGGGCTGCGGGCGGTCCGGTCGCCTTTGCAGGTCTTTGTCCACGGGTGTCCCCAAGGTTCGGGTCCTGTCGACGTCTCGTACGCTGTGTTCTAATTGCGTCACTTTTGGGCATTCTGCAATCAATTGTCCACTTCGGCGCAAAGAGATGAGTGCAAGGACTTGTTTCAGATGTGGGCGTTCCGGCCATGTTCGGTCGGCGTGTCCCGAGAAACTGAATCGTGCCCTTCGGGATTGCGCGACGGAGGGCAAAAGCGTAGAATATCGCGCTCCTCTTTCCGATTGTTTGGTTAACTTACAATTGTATGGAGAAGATCGGGCTGCCGTTGATTCTGGCGCTACCCATTCATTTGTCCGTGAAAGTTTTTTGGTTGTCCTAATGCAGAAGCATTCATACTTAAAATCTAAAATAATTTTGACTGAAATTTTGTCTACGAGCGTCGCTGATGGAAACGTGATACAATGTTCTTGTTCTCTCATGTTACATTTTAAGATAGCAGGGTTTTCGTGGGATTTTCGCTTTTGGGTGTTGCCGAATCTTGTCGCCGATGTTGTTTTGGGGTTGGATTTATATATGCATTTCAGAGCGATGATTGATGCTCATAGTAGGTGTTTGAAGTTTAAGTTTGCCCCAGAGGCAAAGTGTCCGCTTATGTCTTTGGTCAGTTACTCTCCCCCTTCTTTTGGCCGCGTGGCCACGTTAGATTCGCTGCGTTACGAGCGTGTGCAAGCGTGTGCAAGCGCTCTTGTTAGAGTACAGCGATGTAATCACTCCTAAAATGGGCCGTTGTGATGTACTCCCGTACAGGTTTTCCGTGACAGATGACGTTCCGGTCAGGAGTGGATTTTATACCCTGTCCCCTCCTAGGCTCGCGATTATGCGCGAGGTGGTTGACAAATTGTTGTCTGAAGGTGTTATATCGCCTCCGAAGTCTGATTATGCTTGTCCAGCGTTTCTAGTTAAGAAACCCGGTGGCAAGGGTTTCCGTTTGGTGACGGACATGTCGGAAGTTAATCACAAGATCCACCTTGATCCATTCCTGGCCCCGACAGTGGACACTGCGCTACAGTATTTTGGGAAGGCGTCAGTATTTTCCATCATAGATTTAAATTCGAGTTTTCATCAATGCCTGTTGCACCCTGATAGTAGGAAATGCACAGCCTTCTGTACACAGTGGGCCCAGTTTGAATTTAATCGAATCCCTATGGGGGCGTGTTTCGGGATGCAGACGCTGTTTAGGGTGTTGGACCATGTATTGTCTGATATTAAGTACCAGTTTGTGTATAACTATATTGATGACATAATAGTATACAGTGATACGTTTGAAGAGCATGTGGACCATCTTCGCCAGGTTCTTGAGCGTTTGCGTGCTGCCGGGTTGACCGTTAATCCGTCTGAAGTTACGTGGGCGTCATCTTCTGTAAAATTCCTTGGATACACTGTATCCGCAGGTCAGTTGATGATGGACCCCAGCCGGGTCAGTCCCATTGTAAATTTCCCCCCGCCTCAAGTCTGCAAAAGGGATATCGAGGTTCATAGGAATGATGGGTTTCTAAGCCCGTTTCATTCCCAGTTTTGCCAAGCTTGCTGCCCCTCTCAACCGCTTGAAGCGGAAGAATGTGGTCTTCGAGTGGGGAGATGACGAAGAAAGGCGTTTTAAACAATTGAAGGCGTGCTTGGCTACCGCTCCTGCTTTGTTTCTTTCCGACTTTGATCTGTGCTTCGTGTCAAATGTTGATGCGTCGAGCGTGGCTCTCGGTGTGGTGCTCGGACAATGCGCGATGGCTTAGTGGTACCGGTAGCTTTCGCCAGTCGCACTTTGTCAGAGTCCGAGCGCAGGTTGAGCGCGTTCGAAAAAGAAGCTCTAGCGTGTGTGTGGGGGACGGCGAAATTTGAGTCTTTTCTGGGTGATGTGGAATTTGATTCGTGTACAGACAACCAGGCTTTGTCCTTGCTCCTGGACATTCCAATGACTTCGGTAAGCTTGGAAGATGGGCTTTCCATCTTCTTAAATTCAGGTTTGTTGTTCGGCATGTCTCAGGGACTAGCAACGTGGTGGCGGATGCGCTGTCGCGGATGTTTGGCCTGAAGACTACGAGTGTGATCCAGTCCAGCTCTCAGGAATGTGTTCAGCTTTTCTTTTACATACTTCATTTTATGTCCGCCTTGAACAGGCTCAAAGGGATGACCCTGATTGTCAGGACATTAGGCTTCGTTTGGGCCGGGGTGAGTCTCTTCCTTTTGCTAATATTGATGGTTTGGTCACTTATGTGGGTCGACGTGGCAAATTGCGTAGGGTAGTTTTCCCGGAAAGTCATAGTTGTGAATTACAGTAGAAACTCATTGCATCGTTTTCGTTCCCATCGTTTTCGTTCCCATCGTTTTCCCGTATCTATAGTTTATTTTTGTTGGTCCCAAAAATTTTCCTATTAAAACAAGGTTTAAGAAGTCCACATCAATCGTTTTCGTAAGTATCATTTTTTCCCGCATCCATAGCTCAAAATATATTGTCCCACAGACAAAATTTGGGCGTATCAATCGTTTTTAAAATTAATTTCAACATACAGTGTAAATTTAAAATGAACAGTTCTAGCGAACGGTAAAAGACAATCGTGGCTGCCCACAAAGTAAACATGCCCAGCCGATATTTACGTTTTCCCGTGATTTGCATTTTTTTCTTAATGTCCCGTTTGTTTGCAAATTTATACACTGTTAAATTTTCCCGCATATCACATCATCAAAATTTTATTTTTCCTGCTGTCTACGGTTTTCGCCATCCGAAAACAATATAAACAAGTGATGTCAGAGTCACAGATAACGAAGGAAGAAAGTACATCTAAACTAGTTTGGAAATAGAACACAGAAGAAAGATCGCAGCGACGTTGAAGATTACGTGCAAAGCCATTGGAGAATGACTGTGATCGCATGTAAAGCCTACGCTCCCTGCACAATAAATTCAAGATGGCGGCAAGAAGAGAATTGCTGCCGCTAGCACTATTGATTGTCTCGGACTCTTATCGATCGCTGTTTTCACGTTGGATTTATTATGTGCTTTCGCTTACCTTTGTTATTAACGCAATTAACGGTAGCTTTAACCTAAAATTTGCTAAACGTTTTTGAAAATGTTTTATTATAAACAGACGGGTTTTAAAATCATTTCCATTTTAGTGAAGCATGTTCATATGGTTATGCAACAGTAATGTAACTTAACAATTATTGCACTCCTAAATACGTAATATTTCAATTAAAAAGGCTTTAAAAAATAATTATAGTAATGTTCCTAATTTCCTGTTCGCGTTTTTTTAATTTTCCTCCGTAATTTACCTTAGCGTGATAAATAATAACTTGTAGAGAGGCAAGTCCACATACATAGTTGGTCCGCATGCATCATTTTTTTCTTCTGGTCCCCTGAAAAACGATCCATAAGGTTTCTACTGTATTACATTATTTTCATGCCTCGCCTTATGGAGGGCATTTGGGCCGTCTGGGGACCTTAAAAAAGGTAGGTAACTGGTTTTATTGGCACGGGATGTACCGAGATATGTCACTTTTAGTGCGAAATTGTGATTTGTGTCATCAGGCAAAAGCAGCTTGGACTGGAAAGGTAGGATTATACTCCGTAGACCAGGTGACCTTTTGCTGGGAGACTTTGCACATAGACGTGTTTGGTCTTTTTTTTGTCTTAATATTTTTTTCTCTGTTTATAACAAATTAAGTAGGCCAACTTAACCAGGGATAAGGATGTATACGGCGGATCCAACTTATTAATTGGGGATGGGAGTAGAGAAATTTACATCAAAATTTTCTTTTTCATTTTAAATTTAACTTTAAAGAAAGAGAAAAGTATTTAATTTTACATGTCAATTTCATCGGATTTATATCGTGTTTGGACTCATTTTAAAGCCAATTTAATTTCAAGCAACTTTTCTAAGTAAGCCTTTCTTATATTTTGCCTTGTTTGGATATTTTTTAAATTTCAAGTAGCCTCTTAGCTTGCTTCTCCTGGAATGGGATTTATGTAGCAGGCTAGTCGTAGTTCTCTTGCTTGGAAGCACGTACAGAGAAGTGCTGGCTTTTAAAATTTCAAATAAGCTCTGAGCTAGCCTGTGCTTGGATGGATTTATCTGGCAGGCTGGTCAGAGTTCACTCGCTTAGAGGAACGTACAGGGACGTGCTGGAATGCGATGAGCTCTGCCGGGCGTTTCTCGATCGACGTGGGTGGTAGTGTCGGGCGCAAAACTCCGTGAAGGTGGTGATCCGCGGCAGATTGATGACGCTGCACATCCCCAATTAATAAACTAATGAATATTTAGCTGGTATTATGGAATAAAATGCTTTGTAAATTTATCAGTATCTATGTTACATATAATTTTTAGGTTATAAACAGGGTGTCTACCAGATTGTAAAAATAAAATTTAGTGACTTTTTGGTGACTTTTTCTCGAAAACTTTTCAAACAGAATTAATTAATAGTGCATCCCGGCCGACAATTTTCATTATGTTTCCTCCAACAGAGCGCGAAGCATGTCCAATTTTAAAATCTGTAATCAATATATACCTAAATTTAAGTTTTCTTTATGATGATGACTATGATAACTAATATACAAACTAATTATTTATTTTACTTGCACAGTGCACGAGAAATACTAGTAGTGTAAACATGCACGTTTGACAAATGATTAGACAAGATTCAAACACACGAAAATAATTTTTGTGACTTATACCAAAATATATTTCAAATTAGTGACTATTGTGGGACTTTCGTGACCTTTTTCACAATTCGTGACTTTTTCAGGACTTTCGTGACTTTAGTGACCTAGTAGACACCCTGATAAACATCAATCAACCAGCTTTTTAGGCAAGTTGGATCCTGATGTATCCCTCCGCCGCTTGGCCGAGTAAGTCCGGGTGTTCGCCCAGGAAAGTTAGTTGTGTTTCATCGCAGCTCGTGACCGGTCGCTAGGAGATGGCCGGCTAAGTTTTGTCTGAGTTTGCAATCCGTCAGTAGTCGTCGTACATCGGAGTTCGTGGACGGTCACCGGGAGATGGCCGGCTGAGTGTTTTGATTAGTTGGGGCGTGATGGCGGCAGGAAGAGGACGTGTTAGACGTGGCAGAGGGGCTGTGAAGCCTAGAGGACGGATTCGTTAGAAGAGATCAGTCTTTTTGTTTGTCTCTCCTTTTTTCGGCATACTGCCTTTTCATTTTATAGTGATGTAACCAGAAGTAGGTACTGGTAACCGCGTAGTTAAAACTAAGGTAGATAAAGTGCCGGACCAAGTACTATTACGTAGGGAAGCGGCAAGTCGTAATACGTAGATAGAAAAGTCACCTCAACCAACTCTGGGCGAGCACTCTCTTTATGAATTGCCTTTGTCTTTTAAAGTGCATCAAAATAAAGGTTAAATAAAAAAATGTCGATATAATTTTTCTTCTTATTTTTTTATCCGTTTCGGACTAACCTCACTGCTATCCGGGCATTAACATAATAGACACCGCCTCTGCATCAGCTCGCTGTGTTTTGCCATTTTTCTGCCTGCTAACTACTTGCAATAGCAACTGAGGACAGTTACGTCCCTAAATCAACAACAACTACATCGGCGACGTAGACGGAGGACACCCGTCACATTTTAGCGCCACAAACAGGGACATTGTAACCTCTATATCACATCTATATAAACAAATAAGCCACAACAACGTAGACGGAGGAGCTCCGTCACACTATACAGTAATACAATGATACACAACGAATTATTTATGTTAAAAATGGATTACTATACACAAATATGTGGTCAAAGTTAAATAGTTACCACATTTGAATGCAAAATAGGTTTATCTAGGATTTCACAGTACAGTAAATTTAAAACACATTAATACAGCTATTGTGAGTTTGAATGCAAAATAGGGTAGTATACATAGATTTTACATAAAACAATTTTGAAACAACACAAACCTGTTGATTACTATAACACATAGGCACATACATACTAAATGTCAGCTTAGTGACTAAAAAATTCTTAAACATTAGACACAATTAAATTTAATAACAAAAACTGCACTTTCAATTCAAAACTAGCCGAAATATCTCAATTTATTTTTACAGTGATGCTTATTTTTAAAAAAAGTCAGTAATGCTGGTTTGTTTTTTTGGAAACATATCCAACTTTTATCAAATATTCATCCAGCTGAAAAAGTGAATTCATCACAGTGGAAGACTACAAAATTTCGTAGCAGCCGAAGAGATTCATGGGCCTGCTGTTGCGACACTTTTACCACCACTTCCTCATCATCACTGTCATCATGCTCTTGCACTTGTGGTACACACAATTCATCGACAGACATGATATGGTGCGGTGAGGCACCATCAACGGACACATATTCACTGAACGGCAGTGTGAAGTTTAGCTCCTTTTGTAGTGTGTCCCACTCATCTTGTGGTAAAGGTTTTGCTGGATCAGTTGTGGAAGGGAGTGCAGGATGCAAAAAGCCAGCCTTTGCAAAGCAGTTTGCAATGACAGATTCTTGAATGGTATTCCAGGACGAAACCACCATGTGTAAGGCTGTCAAGAGGTTTACTTTTTTTAAGGGCTTCTTTGCCTCCAAGTCGCTAATTAGTATTCTGCACAGACGGATCTTGAACTTCTGTTTGAAGACCTTAATAATGCCCTGGTCCATGGGCTGCAAACATGAAGTGCAGTTCTCTGGAAGAAACTCACAGCGAATCTTTTTCAGTGATGATGTTTCAGATGGATGTGCAGAACAGTGATCCATGAAAAGAATTATTTTTCTGTTCTGCACACCCATCTTAGCATCCAGAAACTGCAAGTATTGCATAAAGAGCTTTGAGGTCATCCATGCATTTTGGCTGTTTACATATTTGCATGGCAAAGAACTGACATTTTTGAAACATCTGGGTTTAGCAGACTTTCCAATGACAAGTGGAGGCAGTTTTTCACTGCCATCCATGTTTGCCCCCAGAAGAATGGTAATTCTTTCTTTACATTTTTTACCTCCAGAGCAATTCTGTCCCTTAAAAGCAAAAGATGAGTCAGGCATAAGATTGAAAAATAGAGTACATTCGTCTATATTAAAAATGTCTTTGCTACTGTACTGTTCCAACAGGTTTGGCAGTACACTTTTCACCCAACTGTCTTTAACATCATCGTCCACACTCGCACTTTCTCCACAAATAGATTTGTAAATTATGGCAGTACGCTTCTTGAAACGATTTAGCCAACCGTTCGAAGGTGTGAGTTGTCTATTACTAATGTTAAAGCTATTTCCGACGCTTTTTCCCGCAGCACCGGACCATTTACAGGCACGTTTGCAGCCCTTACCTGCCTGAACCACTCAAGTAGTTTATCGTCCACTTCATCAAATTTTCCACAGCGAATTCTTTTCACGCTCGATCTGCTGGAAATTTCTTTTAATATAGTCTCGTGGTTGGACAGTATTGTACTTACATTCATATTTATTTCGCGTGCGGCTGCCACCATGTTTTTCCGGGATGTTTTTCCACATAATAAATAGCATTTACTTTTTCAGCTAGTGAAAACTTCTTTCGTTTTCTCGTTTCGTCAGTCATGTTTGAAACGTAAAATACAAACGAAAAACATAAACAAACGGAAAGTATCACAGATTACGATAACGGCAGAATGTTGAACGGACGCTACTGCTTTTAGGTTGTATTTTCTTGGGTTTGTTTCTTTTTGGGGGTTTTAGTTTCTTTAGTTTCTGTTGTGGGGCTTTTCGTGAGTTTTGAGTTGGGGCCTGAGCAGTGTGTCTGTTTGCCCCTATTTGGTATGAACCTCGAGGCTGGCTTCGGCCGCCTCTTAATGAGAGAGGGATCGCCCCCGGTTGACGGTGCCTTAGCCTCCCCTTCCCCACCGGACCTTCCGCTCCACTGGCCATGGAGGGGGGGGACCTGGAGGGAGGGGGGGTCGAGTTCCGCCGGCCGGCGGCAGGGGCGCTAGCGAGGCGAGCGGCGGTGTCACAGCGCGTAGAGAGGAGAGTCACTCTCAGGTTGGAAGCCGAGCAGCTCACATCGCGAGCTCTGGGATCTGGGCTTGTGCCTTGGTAGGCGGTAATTCACGTGTAGAAGATTGGACGTGCCGGGGGGCGAGAAGTACGTAAGCGTAGCTCACGCTGTCGTGCTGAAGGAGGACATGAGTGATCTTTCCTGCTCAGGGAGTGGTGACCGTCCTTAATTTGAAAGATTCATCGAGGATTTTGGTGAGTGACCAATTCCCTTAGGGGACATTTTCCCTCGTCGCCTTCCCGAGTGAGTGTAAATTGGGGCGCGCCGGCAGTTGGGCTGTCGACGAAATCTTTAGCAACGGCACTGTCGTGAGTGATAGCTCGCGCTTGGTTTAATACCGCATGCGGGACGCAACAGGTCGATTTCTGGGTCCAAATGGTTTTAACTTTGTGAAAATAACTCCACATTTTTGGGGAGGAAACGTGTCGAGCCTCAGTGAGTGAGTGGTAAAGCATAGCTGCCCACGAGTCAAATGAGGGCGATGGTCAAAGGAGAGGATTAAAGTGCACTTGTATGTACAATCAGGTTCATCGATAATATGAGAGATTCTATATGCATTGTAATGTGAATTGTAATTTTATTAGTGTTCGTGGATATTTAATGGCATGTTGTGGAAACGAATGTAACTCTTGTGTGAAGGAGAATTACTTCTGGAATTGGTTATTACATGAGATTTAAACTATTTTGTGTTTTCTTTACCAAGAACGATGTGTCAAACAAAGTCCTGGTCCCTAATGAGCTATAAGCGTTTGTTAGTGGACATGTTTTTTTTCTTGCCCCTGGTGTATTTGGAGTTGGTAACTTATTTTGGGAGTCATTTCTATTGAAATCGGCTCAATGTCAACATTAGTCTATGGATATTGACAAACTTGACTTAAGCGCTTATATTTAAAATGACGTTTACTATTTTTTTTTAACTTAAAAATTTTCTAACATCACATTTTTAAAATTGAAAGTTTAACATAAACATTTTGCAACAATTTGTTTTCCAGTTACATTTGTTAATAATATTCCACATTACAGCCTTCCAGTACATGACGACGCCATTTTGAATACGCTTCTGTTTTTCGGTTATGGCCATGAGCTGTGTACCAACGGCCACAAACTTTTTTTTTTAATTCATTTTGTTTACTGGTTTACTAACGTTTGGCACGAGTTGTAACGGGCCTGAGATATTAACTGTTACGTTTTAAGATGTGTTTTTTTTACATTTCAGTAGGTGTATTAAATTGCGTAACACAATTTTTGTATGATTTACGTGAAATGCGCCGATGTTTTAGCCGGTAAATGTCAATACAAGACGGTTGTACTAACCGGGAATTATTTACATTGTTCTTATAAAGGTTATTTTGGGACCACAAAAAAATGGTGCTATACCCGGGAAGACGGTACAGCTGGGGATTTTATAAGCGGGTCCCACTGTATTATACAGTTAAATATAAATGAAATTTTTTTTAAAAATAAGTTTATAAGACAATAGTACAGCCTTAATTGAATGATGCATTTGACAGGCACTGCACAGTGAAATACCATCATATTTAGCAACTGCATGGTTCGCTATTACGCTGTGTAGAGTCAGTACCTAGATGCTAGTTCATCTGCCAGGTCTTGAGTAACAACACGATAAGGATCTAATTGCACATACCACTACAACGACATTATTGCCCATGCTTCACTGATACGCTACATTGTACACAAAAATTGTTGCTCATACTTCTGGAGAACCATTTCTTATGACATCTACATTCATTACGTTGATTGTGATTAAATACAAATCCAATCCAATCTGTATCACTTCCACATCCCTTAATGTTTTTGATATTAATAGGACAGAATCACCTGATATTGTGTTCAGAAGACAGCACACACTAAACAAGAAGTAAAATCACATCAAATGCTTAGCTGCCAACCTCAAAGATTCAAAAATAATAAAATTTTTAAAATTAGTAAAATCATGCATAAACAAGTCTCACTATTTCACATGCTATGTATGTGTAAATGTCATTGAACTAAACCTCTTTAGAAGTGTTGCATGCAAAATAAATTTAGAACACGCTGAGTAATTTATCATATAAGGCCTATCATAAAATGTTGACGTCTATGCATGTGTTGTGTTCATGGCTAATATTACATAACCTCTCTATTATAAAGAAAACAAACTTAACAGGGAAATTACTGAATGTATTTATTTACTACTCTGTTGTACTAACATAAATACTGTTCTTAAACAAACCTAGTTGGCAGTTTTGGTTTCTGCAAGTTTACAAACAGAAACCGATTTTAATACATCAATAGACAGGCTCCTACTTTACATTTTGGTAATGCAGATTTTTAAATCTTTCACAATTCCATAAATGAACAAACAATTCTTACAGAGTGCAAACTAGCCAATTTAATCACACTTTGCGCATTTAACCCCCATTCTCAGGCACTGCAAATACTGCGGAATTTAGAAACAAATTGTACACCTTTGGGTGTGCAGATGTGAGAGTATTTAATCTCTTCTACAATATTAATGCCACATACGTACTTTTAATTTTCAAACCGTTCTAAACATCCGCATGGTTTGGCGATTGTACGATAATGTCATTGTAAAAACTGCTATGATGTATTTCCAAAAAATAAAAGTTGTTACATTACTACATTTTACGACAAATATGCTGCAGTTGACGCAGCAAGCACCCACACTGAAATATCCCCGCCACAATAACAAAATGACCAATTCGAGCTTGGCAAAAAACCATGTTTACAAAAACACCTCCCAAATGCAATGATGTGCGCTTCCATGTTTGCTAGAAAAATAAGATCTTAACGATGGTCTCTTTGATATTGCACGGTTTGCTGCATGTTTTTTAGCAATGACTACATGGAAAAAGTAAACAGGAAAGACACTTCAAATTAAAAAAGGCTTATGAATTGTTTTGCCCGAGTTGTAATAGAATTACAGTCATCTGTTATCAAGTATGTTTTAATACTTACCTGGAACTTTAAAAGTGAAACACTAACAGAGTTAATATATTTAGCTCATGTTAGTTATTTGTGATGAAAGACGAGGCGATTGTTTGAACCGACGCAATTGTCGGCATCCTTTTATCTTTCTTCTGGGCTGGACTCCCATACTGATAAGACGTTTGTGGCAGGCAATTAAGATGACGCCTGTTACTGCCGCCGTCCTGAAGATAGCAACTCTTCGGAGCGAGTTTAGGTTGTGTATAAATTTTATAAAAGTATTGCAGTTTTCTAGTTAATTAGCTCTTTTTAGTGAACTTACCTCATCATGCTAACTTTTCATAAAAAATAAATTTTGGTTTTGCTGTAACTAGTGGAAAACTGTCAACTAAATTTTGAACTCAAAATTTATTATTTACATGCCTCTATTGCTGTTGCATTTTGGACAAATTTTAACATGGTGAAATGACCTTACAGACTGGGAACTCTTAAGTCTAACCAGAGGTATGAGTGAAGCGCCCTTGCTCATGCCGACTGAACGAAGTCTTAAGAAAATTTATATGTTAATGTCTGGTGGAAGCATAGTAATGTGTTTTTGTGTCATGTTGCGAGAATCAATTTTCTAAAATTCATGTAACTTTTCATGTAGGGAATAGCACCTAATACGAGTATCTTTCGCTACAGTCATCAGTTTTCTCTTTCAAATAAAATGGAATATTTTTCTATCAGAAGTGTACTGTGTCCTTTTGATGTAGTCTACTATTAGACTGTATGTCTACAGTGTCACGGCAACCATTTAGCCAAGCAACCAACAACCACTGATTGGGTATATTCTGCAAAGTTTTGGTTAGGATTGTACAATGCATGAATAATATAATACTTTGTAATGAAAAATATGCTACAAATGCTATAAATTATGTATGCTAATTCTCTAAACTACAGTATTACAGTTTTCTTTATTATCTACAACACTGTATGTCAGTTAAATACGAGCTACATACCAAATTTTCTATACCGAAATTATGCAATTGCAGTACCCCAATTTCTTGTCATGAATTGACCAAATGGAAAAATATTAAGAAAAGCTTGGAAATCATATAGTAATTCACTTAATTCGTACAACTGTACAATAAGACGCAAAATCGTACATTGTACTGGAGAATCTTACAAGTTGGCAGCTATACAAATGAATCAAAGGTTCAAAACCTGTAAAGGTTGTCAATATGCCTAGAAAATAAATTATTGTAGCGAGGTGGACAAGTGACAATCCACAGCAACAGAAAGGAAGAGGGGGGAGCTTGAAAGGTGTAGTCACGACACAGTCACAATAGTTGCTGCAAACTAGCAAGCATGATCTTGCCCTGCCCTGCATGTTTCTTCTCATAATGATTGTTTTTCAAAACAAATCCTCATAACACTATTCTCGCTATTATAACGCTCTTACTGGATTCTTAAGTACTTCATACATAACATATTTATTTTCCAACAATTTTTACAAACTGTGATGTATATACCTAAATGTTCTAATAGTCACATCAGCGACCTGGAAAAATTAATAATGCTCTACACAACTTTGAAAACATTCATGTGTGTTATTCCACTGCACAAAGTTCACAAATGACTTAATATTTGCAAACTACACAAGTACAATTTAAACACCAATGAATACTTTAAGCATACTGATAGTGATGTAAATAGTTACCTTGAAAAACATTGTAGGGTTCATTTTCGTGCACATCAAGTGCTGCAGCTCTGATGCGGCCCTGCTTGAGGGCAGCGGCGAGAGCGTCGTCGTCCACTAGTCCCCCGCGAGCTGTGTTTACTAGGAACGCACCTGCAACAAGACGCCACAGTGAGCAGTACTAGCCAGGCAGCTAGGGGACAAGAGAGGATATGAGAGAGGGAAGAGGATCGAGGAGTAGAGGACAAGCATGCCTCAAAGTGGTCAAAACAAAACAGTAACAAAAGTGAAATCGCTGGTTGATAAAGTGACTAAAGAGTAGTTAGGTGACGAAAAGTGAGCCTAACAATTATTTAAAGTGACAAAAAACACTATACCTAATACTGCAAAAATTTCACTGAAGTTTGCAGCAGTAATATGATTAACGAAAATTATTTTAACAAAATTAAATGGGCATCTCACAAATTTTACTGAGAACATTAATGTAATCTGCGTTTAAAACTAGACGAAAGGAGGTGAAAACTTAAAATTAGGAGATGATTTGAGGTAAACATGGGCATTTAAAAATTGTGCATTCAAAACGGCAGCGAAAACCCTATGCCACAACATGGCTGCCGCTGCGACATAATCTGCCGGTAAACAAGAAGCTAGTAGAAGTGGGCCAGCAGTAGCAGGTGCGGGAGTGTGATCAAAGAGAGTGTTCGGCAGAATGCCTAACTATAAGTGGTGGTGTTTTGTGCCTGGATGCACAAATACCAGCATTCATTCAGTCACAAAACTGTTTTGCTGTCCCGAAATCCAAACAAATACAACCAAAATGGTTTAAAGCTGCGCACCGAGACATGAATGTCTTGATGAATGATACTTTGTATTGTTCCGAAGGTAATTTTGATGTAAGTGCAAAATGAATTTGTAGCTATTTAGGTTGTAATATGTACAGTATAGTTCATTTATTTAATGTTGTTGGAGTTTCATTTATAGCTATATTAAGCATGTAACTTAATGAATACAGTAATTAAATCTAGGGGTGTGCGAAGCTTCGCATTGTCAAAGTCGAATCAAAGATTTTTGTTCCTTCGACTTCATCTTCGACCAACAAAAATCTTCGAGTTGAAAGTTGGTCGAATATAACCACAGTTCGCATCAAAATAGACAAAATTATTTATGTGGAGCAGGTAATTTTCCGTTTATTTGTAATTGTGTTATTCTGTATAACTTTCACTTAAAAACTCAAATTCACGGCACAGCGGTGAACTATTTATTTAGTTTAGGCTACATTCGGCGGCACAATTTCACTTAAACCGGAGTCACAATAACCCAACAAAACTACGCCGGCGCAACGAAAACAATATCTATAGCCAGTAAATCAGTTAAGTACAGTAAAGTACCATCTATCCAGACTTCCAAACACCGGAATATTCTAAATAACGGACATATTAAAAATATTTCCCTACATACCTTACGCTTCAAACATTTATGTTTACCTCAATACCACTGTAATTTCTGCTTTCCCGCGAATATATATTACATAAACACAGAACTAAGAATCATAGAAAACTGCATACCAGTAGTACTGCAAGCTTTAGAGTAAAATCAGCATTAAAGTGGTCCCGATCACAAATGAGAAAGTCTTAACGGAGTGTGGTGCCTCCATGTTGCTCACTCATCTATGGTGTTGCCAACGATGTTATTGTTTACGTTTCCCGTTCTATATTACGGCGGCGATTTATTATGACTTTAATCTTAAACCGTAAAGTCTGCAGATTCATTTAAATAAGAATTACCATTTTTCGTAATTTTAGTTTTGTCATCGGTGATAATGAACAAAGAAGAATCAGAACAAAGACATTAACCTCTTGTGCAAAGTGGAAATTTGTGGTTGTAAATATGGCTTCTTCTAGCGGTTGGAAGGGAGTAGGCCTAAAATGTTACGTTTCGTAGGCAGGTGTTCATGTTATATTAAATTAAAGTTGGTTTTGTTCAGATACGTTGACATTTAAGTAATCTGTAATATAATTTCGAGTTATGGAGGTTATAACCTCGCTAAAAAAAATCCTCGTTTATCTTATGTACCCGCTGTTTTGAACCCAAAACACCACAAGAAAAAAATTTGTTAGGATACGTGAGTAAATACGGTATATTTAAATATTTTTTTCATTACCAATTGTTTGTGATAAATTTTTTTTCTTTGCTGTCTGATGTGAAAAAAGTTAAATTCTTCGACTTCAACTTTCCTTCGACATTCATTCGCACAATTCAAGATTCGATTCGACTTCGCATTTAAAAACAGACCTTCGCACATGCCTAATGAAACCCCAACGTCATATGTCTGTATTTAAAGCTGTCTTGGATATAAATATATAAACATTGCAAACGCCAATATTATAATAAAGTTAAAATGATATTTTCAATGTTGACACAAACCCGCATTAAATAAATCAAATATTCTATAATCAGTAACTTTTTAAAAGTGTATTTAACAGAAGGCTTTGCTGCTCAACGAAGTAGGTGAAACATTTAGCCCTACAACACAGTTCTTCTAACTGGTACGATTTTAATGTTTATTGTAATTTTTCTTTCACTAAGAGAGTTTTTTCTGATTGAAAGTAATGGCAAAGAGAGGGTCCTAAATTGGGGAAACTTGTTTCCAAACATGCCTTGCAGGTCTGTGACTTAACCTGTAATCTCAAGTACGTAGACCTACTATAAAAAGACAGTTTATTTACTGATGCACCGCAGCTTGCCTGTACAGTACTTTTAGAGTAGGCCTAGTAGCACATTACTGTATTTGCAATAAGACTCATTAACAATGGATTTATCTTTGTACAATAACAAATAAACTTGAATTTTGGCAGTGGTGATCCAAAAATGTCAGAATAAATTTAGACCTACAGTATTTAGATGCTGTGCAGTTAATCACTTTTTTTCAATAACAGTTGATCAAAAGGGGAAGATTGTATTTTACTTCTAAAAATAAACCTATTAATAGAAATGTCCATTATAACTGTGCATGGACAATGCAGCTTTATACTCTGGGTATATGAGAACTGTAACTAGTTTTCTTGTTGATGGTGACAATGAATGCCAATCCTTACAAATTAACTTCAGAACATAAAACAAAATTGATGAGATATTTTGCATTTAAGTAAAAATAATTTCTGTCTATTTACTTGTTTAATGTAATGCCAGCTAGTTTTACAGAAGTATTGAAACTATTTGTTAAAAGGAAAAAAACATCAGTATCAACGGATTGTTTTCCACTGTGTACAATTTGCTTCGGACTTTGTGTTCCAGGCAAATTCTTGCCTTTGCATCGTCCCTCTTAATTGAACATTGCCAACAGCAACGTCTCCGTAGCTTTCTCTAGCTGACCTAAAAAATTACAGCAACCATTTATTCGAACTACCGTAATCTTTTAACAGGATATCACAAAAGTCCGGTTGTATACATGACTATAACCAAACGTTCTGCCTTGGCGCCTCTCATTTTGGGTACCGTTTAGCATGCGTTGTTTTTTAGATAACTGCATATCACAATACCTCTACCTTCGGTAAATTATTGGACTAGGCTTTAACGCACCCGTCAGACAATGCCATCATATGTTACGACATGCATGAAGCACGATGTAATTTAATACATTCTTTCACAGCCATTCTGTGTTTTCGCCGATGAAAGAACGCAAATGTTTACATTTCCATACCGGCTGATGATGTGGACCAATCAAAAGCCGTTCACAGACACGGCCGTGTCAGCAGTTATTTTCATGATTTTATTTTGCGTAACATTTTTAAACGAAAGCATTTAAAAGAAAAATTATTTTTTGCTGTGTTCATATTTTTTCTTTACACCGGTAATTGATCTGACATACATTTACACTAATTTTAAATTTCATGCAACTTCCCCACTGCAACTTTGGGAATCGCCTCGGCATACCTGCATGTTTCAGGCTCAACAGCGACAGAGCTATAAGAACGGCCTGAAACGTGTATCAAATGTCACATCACCACAAGGAGCCAAATGCAAAATAGCGTGCAAGACTCCCGCTGATCAATTTTTAGTATCGACATTGGGGACCAAACAATTTATTGGTGGAGAGTCTGAAGCAAAGTTCAGTGCACACGTGTAAGTACGGCAGTATGAATAGGTTGTTTTTAGGTATGTTGGAGGGCAGACAGCCGCCACCAGACACCGCCCGTGGAGCACCGGTCCACACGCCCGACCAGCGCATCGCAGACCAAGGGGACCCATCTCACGGCCAGGAGGCCGTCATCTGCCACCAGTCGCCGCCCATAGAGTACCAGCGGTCTTGCCACGTGGCCAGGTAGTCACGTCTTCCGAGCATTGCAGTTTGCTGTGAAGCCAACGCCATCCCGCCAACACGAGGAAAAGCGGTAGTGTATGATCGTCCAGTGCAAGGTAAGCCGGGCAGATGACCGGGCAACAACAGGTCAGTGTGTTGTAAACCAGGGTGTTTACCAGATTGTGAAAGTAAAATTTAGTGACTTTTTAGTGACTTTTTCTTGAAAAACTGTTCAAATAGAATTAGGCCTAATAAATGTTTTTTTTTTAACAAGTGTAACACGTCCGACAATTTTTATTATGTTTCCTCCAAATTCTAATAGCGCGAAGCATATCCAATTTTAAAATGTGCAATTAATATATACCTTAATTTAAGTTGCCTTTATGAAGATGACTATGATAAATATACTAACTAATTATTTAGTTTACTAGCACAGTGCACGACAAATACTAGTAGTGTGAACATGCATGTTTGACAAGTGATTCGACAAGAATCAAACACCCGAAAAGAATTTTCGTGACTTTTACCAAAATATACTTCAAATTAGTGACTATTGTGGGACTTTCGTGACCTTTTTCACAAATCGTGACTTTTTCGGGACTTTCGAGACTTAAGTGACCTAGTAGACACCCTGTATACCCTACGTTAAGTGTTTGATGTTGTGAGCGGTAGCATGATGAGTGTAGCGATTCGTAGTGTCCCTGAGTACGTAATATTTTTCTTGTGGTTTTACTGCGCTCTTGTTTCATGGTAGCATGTGCAGACCATGTGGTGTGCAGTTTAAAGTGTGTAATACATAGCAGAATTGCGGTTATTTCACTATTTCCTTTGTGTGTTTGCCTGCAGTTGGTCAGGTGACCAAATTTATTTGCTAGCTTTTGCTTAATAAGTTGTCAGTCATGAGTGATCAGGTCGGGAATGACCAATTGGCCAGAGAGCAGGTTAATTTGTCGGAGCTAGGAATTGAGACATCAAATAATAGTGATCCAACCAACACGCTGTCCCTAAATGACGGTTTGTATAGATCTGGGGGGCTGAATGAAAGCATGACACCAGGGACGCTAAACATTCAGGTGATCATGCGCATGATTCGCGCCAAAGTACAGGAAATGTTGCAGGAGCTAGGGTTGTGCGATATGGCAATATATTGAATGGAATGCGATATATTTTTGTTGTGATATATTGCAAGTGCGATATTTCGTGATATATTGCAGCGTGATATTTTGCAATTTTTATTGCAACGCGATATTTGCGATTTTTATTGCAGTGCGATATTTGAGATTTTTATTGCAGTGCGATATTTGAGATTTTTATTGCCGGGCGATTTTTGCGATTTTTATCGCAGTGCTAAATTCTGCGATTTTTATTGCAGTATTATTTTCGCGATTTATATCGCTGCACATTTTTATTTCTATTTTAATCGTATAGTGATATTTTTGGGGACGACACGATAGCCTCCATTACAAGGGTAGTCTTTCTATTTTAACTCAACTTTAAGGTTTAAATGTTTTAGCTCAGGGCAAACAAAACTAGTTGAGGAAGTTGTGAAATAATACGTAGTTGTACATCAAGATTACACCAGTCGTCTTAAGTCACAGTATATACATTTCTATTTTGAGAAAAAAAGACAAGACATTACAATTTTTTTTCTTGAACAAAGAAACTTAGAAGAACGTAACACAACCAGCTTAATACCGTACTTCGCCGTCAGTAAGTTTTTATATACATTAGTGAGCGACATGACCATGACATTAGGTATGTTGATATTGTCTAAATGGATTTACAAACATGGCTGCAAAATGGAAATAGACTAAACATTAACATAAATATGGCAGTATTGTGAAAATTTTATGGAAACCATTTTGTAAGCAGTTACCATTACTTTGTACGCAATAAATTTTGAAATAAGCATAGCTAGGACATTTTTCGTTGCAATAAGCTTTAGTGTATTTGTAAATTTGTGCCATTAAGGCGGCCGCCTAACTCACGCTTCAAAAGAGTTGCAGCACGTTCGCAAACAGATTTTTTTCTACGAAACAATTCCACGGGTGTCCATCGTGCCAACGTACGAAAATAAAACAAATTTCACACAAGGTCGGTACGTTATTGTGAAGCCACAATGCTCACTAAACACACAGATTCTAAGCCCTCAAACATGGCTAAATAGACCTGTTCAGACAGCAGTACTTCAATATGTAGCCTACTAATAGGACGTATGCTCAGATTGCAATGTGCACTGAACTTTGCTACAGATTTTACACCAATAAAATTATATGGCCACCGCTTAATGTCCCATAGTAAAAACATTTGGGCGGGAACCTTGCACACTAGTTAAGAGCTTGGCTCGTTGAGTTGATGCGGCATTTTCAAGGTCACCCTTACGTCTGTCACTTCTGAGCTTCTGACGCGCAGGTAGGCAGTTAGTTGGACCTGGTGCATGAGCTCCTCTCTGTAACGTGTTACGAAAAGTAACTTTTATGCATAACTAGGGACCCTTGTTTTTCGCGAAAAGAATTTTGCCCCAATTTGTTTTAATGCCTTTCGTACACATATTAGGACAATGGCGGGAAAGGTCGCTACGCTACTAATTACAACTAAAACAGAAAGAATTGTGCACTAGTACTCACAGGATGGTACTCGCAGACAGAAACACACACACATAGGAAAAACACATTTCTCCACGGACGCGCGGTCACAACGTTTCGCAGACTACATCTGCTTCATCAGGTGAGTGAAGGCAGACTTCAATCTGTGTCTGCCGTTTTAAAAATACTGCCTGCTTATTAATATATATATATATATAAAAAAAAAAAAAAATAAATTTCCAGCACCTCAAAAGTCCCCCCCCCCCCGTCCATTTCTGTAGCTAGAAAAATGCCAGCCGTAATCGTAAAACTAAACAATAGATACCTGCGTCTGAGTTAACCACATGCTTTACACAGATTAAATAATAGAGTCACCGCTTAAAATTCCATTCAAAAACACTTTCTACGAAAACATAGGACTCTAATTCAGTACTCTGCGCTTAGAGGCAAAGCAACGTTTAAAGCACGCATTGGAGTCTACTTATCACCTTCCCATTTCCGTGTCTCAAACGAAAATAAAAAAACTAAGGTCCATACAGCAGAACACTGTTATAATGTTTCTCAAGGGACCAAAAAAAGTCTACATTATAAATGGGAAAACATTATAACAGGGTAATTTCCTATTACAAATCAGTTTTAGGGACCAAGTGAAGGTAGCATTATAACCAGGAAAACGTTATAAGTGGGAACACTGTAACAGGGTTCTACTGTACAACTCTTAATGGACAAGATAATATCAAATTCAGTACTTTTGGTGGCCTGGTCAACGTGTGTAATATTTATTAATTAAATTTCAACACATTTATTGTATAAGTTTATGTAATGATGGGTGCTGTTGTCAGTTGCTTCATTCAAGTGTTGGGTAATTTTATGATAAAGCGCAGGTAGCATAATACTGTAAGAACTGCAAGTCTATGCGTGAGTGGACAGTTATGTTTTGTTATCAGTATTGCGGGCGGCATAAACTGCAGGCTGGTGTATCTAGACGCTGAAAGGAAATGCTGATATGAAAATAATGACAGCTGTTACTTGTTCTGTGTCTCCAAAACAAAATTTTCGTACTGGAAACAAAAAAGTTGGGTAGATTCTCACACTCGGTAATCCATTTTTTCTTCTTCGAAGACGACATTGTCTTTATCTATTACACAGTAATACCCTCATTTCGTGTAAGATATATAGTACAATTATTTTCTTGTATTTACGTAAATAGGCCTATTTTTTTTAATAATCAGCGACATATTCAAGTATTATTATTGCATAATACTTGGACTCATTTAAGCATGAATAAAGAGTATCATGTTTATAGTCCACTAGTGTGTGTCGAATGCCTCCTTTTTTAACTTATAATTTTGTGTATTTTTGCATTGAAATATTGTTGAAAAACGGACCACAACAGGATGTGAGTTTCGTTGTAAATATTGCTTTATAATTATTAGTGATAATTTTATAACAGTTTTATGTAGTGGTTAGTGGTAACATGTAGTTATTATACTTCAAATCTATACTATGTAATGCGATAATGTTCGTCGAAAGCTCATAATTTTCGGGGGGAGGACTAGTTGTGAGGAACAACCGGGTTTCAAGGCAGAAAAACGGTGCTTTTTAAGCGTTTTTCATACCTGAAGATCTTATCTATACGGTATAGCTTGTTGAAATTGTAATGGTTTCATATAAAATGGTGTCAGTGAACATTTTTGGACACACACACACAGTTGTATTACCTGCTGGAATCTTGTCCCTCCGCAAATCAGTATATCAATACCAGGAGATACCTGAATATTACATGTTGCAGCTTTAAAATTATTCTGTACCTGTGTGCAAACGTAAATTACTAATGAAATTATTTAAATTACTTAAATCACTTTCATTATTGCAGAATTTTTATAACTTGTTACAATGATAAATAACACAGACAGTTGGGTACAGGCCTATTATTACACGCATTCGCTAAAACATTAAGGATGTTTACAATAGTTTTTAATACACTTTACGTGTTTTACTTGCTGTAGTTTTATTTTAAATTCAGTAATGTAAAAATTATTTAATCTTAAAATTGTCAATATGCCATTAATTACTACATCACACATTGTTCTCTTACTTCTTTTGGATATTTTACTTTTCTGAAATATTCAGAAATAATTGTGCGATTGGTACATATATATTTTTGAAACAAGTGAAATGAAAAACAATTATTCTGGCTTTATTGTTCTCTTTTTCACTATTTGAATGTTGAGGCTTCATCTTTTTGGTACGGGATAAAGCGCACACACAGAAAAACTTTTTGGCAAGGAACCCAAATCTTAACAGTTACATAACATTTTTTATAAGCTGTATTAAAAGGTTAAATGTACGTGACATCAAGCTACAGTAATCATGCATTTTAACACACTAATGAAAAATGTTAGGTGATGCGAATGTTACATGTAACACTGATCCTCCATCCAATAAAGCGGGGGAGAGTCCGAGGGGCCTTCTAATAGAAAAATTAAGCTTTTAAAATGAAAAATGGTGTTATTTAAGTAGTTTCCTGACTCCATTTCACTATTGTATGAAGTGTAAATTCAAACATTTCTGGTAGGGGGGGGATTCTCGGCCCCGTTTGCATCTCCCCTACTTCTGGGCGTGCATACTGAGCATGTTACTGAAGCTTGATATTTTTTCACCTCCATCTTCAATAATTCTATTATTAGAAAATAAATTAACCAATGTTCAATAACTGGTTTGTCTTGGTACGGTACTAAGATAACAATATTTGTTTGGGGTCGAGAAGGGCAAAATGTGTCTTCCATTTCCCCCCACCCAACGACAAGCTATTGATGCACGTCAGTTATATTGCAGCGATAACAGACTAAAAGTATTACCTGCAATGTAACTGATATGACGAGGCAATTGTGATAGTGGTGGTTGTAGTCACACGGTGTCCGTGAGTAACGATTGGAAGATTTACTTCGTTTGGTTGTGGTTTAACGTTTAGAGAGATATCAATAGTGCATTAAATTGATAATGTTGTTATTGCCGACGAGGGAAGCTCTGCTATTTTTTCAAATCTTACTGACTCAGGAAAGTGGTCACTATGAGTCAAGCAATCTGTGACTACACAAATGAGAGTGATGAATGAGAAAGGCGTTGAATGTATATGTGAACCAACATACTTCATTTTAAATTGGTAAGGTAGGGGGCGCATATTTCGTCCCCGTGCCTAATTTCGTCCCCACGTGTATATAGCCATGTAGCTGCTGCAACCTAGCGGAAGCGCTTGGAACTGTTATAAACGTTAAGTCTTAGTATTCCGCTAGAGCGCAGATAGTGTAGTAATGGCAGTTTGGCAGTTGTAAACAAATTTTGTGTTTCCCGATAAGGTAAGTTCTTGAGTACATCAACTTTGTTTATGTGTTACTTCCAAAGTAAGTATAAGTATTATTTAAAACCTATGTAATTTACTTATGTGTGTTGTATACTTAGACTTAAAAATATCGCATTGACACCATCAATTGGTTTTACGCATATGAAATGGCTTTCACTGTTATGCAGACATGGCTCCTTATTTCGTCCCCTATGAAGTTCCCAATTTCGTCCAGGGGATGAAATTTGGAACATAAAGGTCACAGCTTAATTTTTAAATGTATTTTATTTATTTATTTTTTTAGATGGCGAAACGTAAGACGTGGGACAAAAATGCTATGCAGAGAGCCATATGTGCAGTCAAAACCAAAGAAATGGGATACAAATCTGCGAGCAAGACTTTCAATGTTCCTCGCGCAACATTGAAAGACTATGTTAAAAGAAGTGGTGATCTTACAGCAGAAGAATTAGTGAGTGTTAGGCAGAAAACCAATTTTGCCGGAAATATTGGAGAATGAATTAGTGGAGTACTTGTACGACTATGGAAAGTCATTTTTATGGCCTAACTGTGAAAGACCTTCCCCGCATGGCGTTTCAGCTTGTGATAGTTCAACATCAGTTTTCAGTTGAAAATAAATCTGCGGGTCGCAAATGGTTACGCCTGTTCCTGAAACGGCATTCCCAATTGTCTCTAAGGAAACTACAGTCATTATCTCTTGCCAGAATTAATGGATTCAGTAAAGAAAATGTGGACAAGTTTTTCTCTGTGTTGGAGCCAGAACTTGCGAAAGTAAAGCACAGCCCTCTAAAGATTTTTAATGCTGACGAATCAGGGATTTCAGTTGTTCAGCACAATAGTCAAAAAGTTATCGCAATGAAAGGAAAAAGAGAAGTGCATAAAATGTCTTCTGCTGAAAGGGGGTCATTGGTAACTGTGGTGGTGTGTATGTCGGCAGCAGGTCAATACATCCCACCAATGATGGTTTTTCCAAGGAAAATAATGAAAGCAGAACTTTTAGACGGGGCTCCCCCGGGAACTGTTGGTGCTGTTCACGAATCTGGGTGGATCACTGGTGATCTATTTTTCAAATGGTTCCAGCATTTCGTTGCGACAGTTAAACCATCACGTGAAGATCCTGTTGTTTTAATATTAGATGGACACTACTCGCACACGCAGAATATAAATGTGATTGATTGTGCTCGTGAAAATGGAGTTTCAATTGTCTGCAAGTAGACAGTCTTGCTTGTGAGGTAATCAACCAGAGAGGATAGTTGGAGTGCTTTACAGACAGCACCACAACGCTAGAGAATAGAGTGGCGGAATGCAAAATCGTGCCAGGCGCGGAAAATAAGTGACCTCAGGTCAGAGATACAAGAGATGAAACAGAAAAACGATCTCAGAGCGAGGGAGACGTGTACTACTCTTAAGGGGCAGTTAAGAGTCGAGTTTGGGGATGATTGAGGCTAAGGTAGACACTCATGAAAGGCAGATTAATGACCTGTAGAAACACCGGAGTTTTGCTGTTGGCGTCTTGATCAGGTGTACCAGGAGCATGACATTCCTACACTTGGTGGTGACAAGGACGAGCACCCTAAGAAAAACCTGAACGCACTTAAAGAATTTTTTGAAATCTAAGAGTGTAGCAAGTCAGAGCGTTGCATTGTTGCGAGGAAATCTGTAGTGGGTAAGTACGAGAACTGGCTTATACTACGAGAAGGGAGTATCTCGTGTTTTGGTGACATTGAGCACGAGTTTTTGCAGGAATACTGGGGCGCACGCATACAGGGAAGTGATCACGCGGACTTATACAGACGGGAATGTCGCGTGGGTGAGTTGGAGGCGCACCTTAGCCGCGTTGTGGAGAATTCCAAGTACTACGACCATCCGCTAAATGAGGCAGGCGTAATAATGCTGGTGTACTCTCAAACCCCATTGAGCACACAAGAGGATGCTAGTTGGAAAAGAAATAGGTACAGTGGAGCAGCTTCGCAGGATATTGCAGGAGATGGTTTGCATCTGGGAGGTGAGAGATGATATACCGGAGTACGATGTGCGTGCAACTGGGCGAGCGGATAACATGCGCAAGACACAACACAACGGGCGTTGGTACCCTCGTCATGACAGAGGGCGAGGTTACATTGAAGGTGGCAGATATCGTCACCGTGATGGAAACGCAGGCAGGAGTATACATGTAGATCCTGGGAGGTCACAACAAGACGCAGTTTCCTTGGTAGGGAACAATGTAGGGTGACTTGATGACACTGGTCAGCACTGGGAAGCACATGACAGAGGCGCTAACTCACGTAGTATTTTGTAATGATAGTTAAAGTTTGTAATGGTCTTGTAATACTTTGTTTTGTCATTTTTTTCTATTTAGGGTGAAATGTAAGTAGAAGTTGGTGCGCCGGGTGCCCCTGAGTTAGTATCATGTAATTACAAGCTGATTTGATGACTGACCCTGGTGTTTGATAAGTAATAATTGAGATGATGTATTGGTACTTGAGTAAATTTTTTTTAGGACTAATTTGTAAGCGTTGAATTTTAGCCACTATTTGGTGACTACATAGTTGATTAATGCCAGTTTGTACCCAATTAGCCGTCGTTTTCACGTATCATGATTTGAAGTTAATAATTAGTGTACATGACTTCTGCATTTAAGGTGATGAAATAACTTTGTTGCTGTTTACCCTTTTAATTGTTATGTAAGAATCGCTCCACGCTTCATCATAGCCTTAGCGATTTGGACTGGAAAGTGGAGAATACAAGGGGGTTGTTAAAATTAATTGATTTTTATAGCTTTGGTTTGTCTAAGGGCCGTATCTATAAACTGCTTTCGGTTGTTATCCAATCACCGAAAGTCTCTTCCGACCGAAACTCACACACACTACATATAAACCTCTTTCGTTGGTTAGTAAACTGCCTGGAAGCGAAGAGCCATCCACTTTCAGGTGAATGTGGTCAGAAGGTGATTCAAAAGCCTGTTCAGCTGTTTTCATCGTGTCTTTATAACAATGGCGGCGGATCTTCTTTGGAATAACCTGTCAAACTATACTCGTTACATAAAAAATGTGACATTTTTAAAAGATATTCTTCATTGGAACCGTATTTAGGTATTTCGTTATTTAAAGTTTTCAATAAACAGACGCTACTGTTAAGTATACCAGATTCTTTTAAAGTGTACACAATATTACATGGAGGGTTTGCTGCAAGTGTAAGGTACTTGGCCTACCCACCCTGTTTATTTTTCCAAATTTCTTGCTGTACGACTTTGTAGTTCTTCTGGCTTAAACATAACGTAAGGATTTAAGACTTAAGGAAACCTAAGAGTATAATTTATTGGTGTAACCGGCGTCAACATAGGCCTAATAGAATCCCGGGGAGTTTCGTGAGCACTAGCTATAAGAAAG
>PNEQ01019798.1:0-2500 GCA_003012365.1 Medauroidea extradentata
CTGTCTATCTATCGTATCTATCTGTCTATCTATCGTATCTATCTGTCTATCTATCGTATCTATCTGTCTATCTATCGTATCTATCTGTCTATCTATCGTATCTATCTGTCTATCTATCGTATCTATCTGTCTATCTATCGTATCTATCTGTCTATCTATCGTATCTATCTGTCTATCTATCGTATCTATCTGTCTATCTTATCTATCTGTCTATCTTATCTATCTGTCTATCTTATCTATCTGTCTATCTTATCTATCTGTCTATCTTATCTATCTGTCTATCTTATCTATCTGTCTATCTTATCTATCTGTCTATCTTATCTATATGTCTATCTTATCTATATGTCTCTCTCTCATTACATGTTTAGTAGGGAGCTGCGGAGAAGGCAAGGCAGAACAGCAGAGTGGTGGTTAGGGCCATATACCCCTCAGCTTGTCCCCCCTTCCCACCTCCCAGCTTTATTCCTGAGCCTTGCCTTCTCCTCAGCTACCTACTATATATGTAATGTGAACTCAGGACGGGATACGTTAATTTTGCGTGGTGTGTGATAGCTTATGAAAAAAATCGAAAGTATGTTTCCGTTTTCACTGCAAATTTATTATAGTGGTAGAAATGCTACCATGAAAATCGAATTTAAGCTTACATTAATCATTTACTTAAAATGAACTGCTACCGGTGATCTTTTAAAATCCCCGCAAAGAACAGAGAGTATAGACGATGATTTATTACGAATCCGACTCGATAGCAGTGCTGTAAGCAGATCTCCTGCTTCCACACTTAACAGCTGGTCAGCACGTGGTCCGCACGTGTCTCGCTAGAAAACAAGATGCTGTTCGAGCTGTCTGAGATGTGGCGAGACAATTCCGGTCAGGCGTATGTGTCTCTCTGCCACATTAATTCGGCCCTTATTTAACATGTGTGTGTGTGTGTGTGTGTGTGTGTGTGAAAATGAGTTGTAAGCATTATTGGAAAATGTATTTTTAACATTTTTAGACGTGATAAGACCAGAAATCTACCTTCTATACTGAAAGTAATGGTTTTAATATATTACTCAAGTGCCAAACTATTCATTGTGCAATATTAGTTCATTTATTTTTATTTTAGGTAGTTTACTTTACTTGCTTTCTTGATGTTTGTGTCTGTTCGGTACAAATTCTGCAATCGATTTTAAACTAACATCTTGATTAGCTAGATACTTGATGAGGAGGCGCCAAAATTCACTAAAAAATAGTGTGTGTTGTAGGCCAAAATGAAATGCACGTGTAAAAATAAAACAGATTATGTCAAATATTACAAGTCGAAAAGCAGCGGTAATTTTATTTTTTGAACATTGGTTGGTTACTAACAATTTATGTGAATATCAAATATTTCATTTCATAAAAACAGCAGTCTTAAGGGTCTTGCCTACTTCAGAGCCAGGTGGCAGCAAGCATAGGGTTATACATGTTAAATTATATTCTATGTGGCTCAGTGCGTGTTGAAGCTACATACACGCCAAACACTGACTTTCATATTCATCTCGAGGCCGCGTACATTTCTATAGGATCTTTTAGGCAGTTTTTTTTAAATACCCTGGAAAACGGTGAGCAAAAATGTATTTCTACGCACTGATTAACACTCGAAAACGGTTATTCACAATTTTCCCCTGAATTTTTTTTTTAATTTAGCAATGTTTTCGTGATGCGGAAAATCATTCTTGTCCGGAAGTGATATCACAAAACGTGACGGAGCCCCTCCGAATATAATTTAATACACAGTAAAAAATTACTTGCAAAGTTACCATACCAATGTGTGGGAGTGTTAAGAAAGTAAGTACGGTGAACTTGTTTCCTATACATCAGTGGTACTGTAGCGCTCCTATATATATTTAAGTAAACAGTCAAATATGTACTAAAGTTACCAGGCGTGTGTAGTAACAGCACTCAACATATGCTTGCTCTCATGATACGCTGACGAATGGTAAATGTCCCATACTGTGTATAGGTCAATAACTTCCATAAATATTTACAAAGTATTTTTTACAGTGTATGTAAAACCCTATCCTTGCTGCCGCCGCGTCTCTGCGGTAGGCAACGCCAGGGTCTCCCTACCTGCCCTTCAAATGCGTAGCAGCGAGTTACGACTATTCCCTTTTTGACGAAACTATTTAACGAACAGTAAGTCTGTATATCTACGAAAAGAACACACACTTCAAAATATTTCGCTATAGTTTTAAAAATTCCGCACGTTTATTAGAAACATTATTTTCTGGCCTCTCAAAATGGCCAAAAATGGCTTTCTTTTCAGACTGCCTTATCAGGGAAAATAACAACCGGATTCTAAAAACACAACAATAGAAACAACCGTTAGACTTTGAACTAGGCTGCCCATAAATAAAATAATGTTGTCATCGCTTAAAGTCCCATATGAAGAAGGATAATAGTTAAACACTTACCTCTCTTTGCCTCACACACACAAACACAGCCTATCTAGGAATGCCCCTTAAATAATAAGCGTAAA
>PNEQ01019798.1:5000-40699 GCA_003012365.1 Medauroidea extradentata
TGAGAATGTACACAGTCTGTAAAGATTAAACGCGGACAGTTGCGTGTGCAGAGTAATTTTCATTTCATCACGAATTTTAGACAACTCAAGATTTATCACGAACTCAGAAATCTTGAAACCGTATGGCTGTCATAGGGATTAGTGTCCCTTTCATATTAAACAGGACACATGGTTATCCAAACGTGTTTTCTTCTTCAGAATGATCATCGGCTGTCACGCGGCTATCTGGATTTCGATTACCGGCGAGGTCACTTCCGGTATTTGTACGTTGGAAATGTGACGGGAGTTGCCATTGCTGCCCGTCGGATTTTTTCGGGGTATTCCATCCCCCCGCCCCCTTGTATTGTTACACTGCTCCGAAGCTTAACATGTTATCCTCACGAGTACTCGAAACCTTGCAGACCCCTATCGGTTTGAATTTGCGCCCGGTCTTCATTCTAATCCAGTAGAAAAGAGAGATCTTAATCATATTAGAAAACTAAGTAAACTGTAACAGTCAGTTCTCGTTGGTTTCAATCTGTCCGAAAGTTTTTTGACTCGCGTAAGTCCCGAATCTTATTCCGTATCGTCAATACTAAATATGTTACATGAAGCAGCTTTCTTTGACCATGCACCTTAAATTGACACATAGTTAAATTGCCATGCCAGTTGATTAAGGAGATAGCTTCCCTAACTAATTTTTATGACTTTAATTTTCAAATTCGTAGCCAGAAGCGAAATAATGCTATAAACTACCATTTTTTTGCTTAGGTGTTACTGGTGTGAGACTGAAACCAGTAAATAATTAGTTTATCTCCAATTATGACTACGCAGATCAAACAGTAAATATACGTAATCAAATGGTCTTAGTACATTATATATTTCCTACTTAGCTTTCTTTTTAAATAATTAACATAGCACATATGCTATGAAGAAATTACATGTAATACGTGCTATTAAGGAAATTTCCTCCTTAAAGTAAAACTGAAACGATTAGGCCTACGTATTTGGCAATTAGTATTTTGTCCAAACGAACGGCCAACATGGCTAACTATTACAGCGAGGAAAAACTTGACGAAGCTGTGTTCGAATTAACAGTTTAATGGACAAGTTACTACGCCCAGAAAGGTTTGATGCTGATCCGAGTTCCAGCAATGCTTCTAAACAATGGCTACACTGGCACAAGACATTTTCCAATTTCATGAATTCTTGCTGCAATTTGAAAGAAGTAGGTAAGCTTGATCTTTTGACAAACTATGTCTCCCCATTTGTATATGAGCACATAGCTGATTGTAGTTCCTACGATGCTGCTATAGAAATTTTACAGGCATTGTATGTAAAGCCTAAAAATGAAGTTTTTGCTAGACATGTACTTGCTACTTGGAAACAAGAAATGGGCGAATATTTAGATCAGTACTTCCAGATACTGAAACAGTTAAGTAAAGATTGTAATTTCCGAGCAGTATCGTCAGATGAATACTGTAATGAAAGTATAAGATATGCCTTTATTGCTGGGCTACAGTCTGCTTACATAAGACAACGCCTCCTAGAAAACAGTAAGCTTGATCTCCAAACTGCTTTTAACCAAGCTAGGGCATTGGAAATGGCTCAGAAAAATTCTTAATGCTTTCTTCAACCTGCGAGCTTTCTAAATGCTGTTGCTTCTCATAAGGAAAATTCTGAATGCTTTTCTCAACCAGCGAACATAATAAATGCTGCAGCTACTCAGAGAGAATTTGAAGATAGGCATGTTGGTAATGGCTCGCATATAATTCAGTCATCTTCAACTGTAAAATATGTGAAATGTTACTTTTGTGGCAACAGTAGACACCCAAGAGAGAAATGCTCTGCTAGGAATGCAACATGTCACAAGTGTGGTAAGAAAGGCCACTTCTCAAAGGTATGTAAGTCTTCTAATACTCCTCCTTCTTCAGCATAGATTTCTACAATTGCAAGAACCACTGCAGCTTCTTCTCCATCTTGTTTTTCTAAATCAACCATAACTGTCAAAATAAATGGCATATGCGTGAGCGCTCTAGTAGACACAGGTAGCTCAGAGAGTTTTCTGAATCAAGAAATCGTAAATAAATGTAATCTCAAAGTAAGTCCTGCAACAGGAGAGGTTTCAATGGGTACCACCTCGCTGTGTTCAAGCATTCTTGGATACTGTACAGTCACTCTAGAGATACATGGGTACATTTATGAAAGGGCAAGATTAGCTATACTTCGAGAACTGTGCGCTGATATCATAATAGGACATGATATTTTAAGACAGCATAAGAGCGTCGAAATAACTTTTGGAGGTACAAAACCCTCTTTGAAATTTTGCAGTTTAGCTAAGATGAAAGTACCACCGCCTTCACTGTTCGAGAATCTGGCTTCTAATTGTAAGCCTATCGCTGATAAGTCTAGGAAGTACACTAAAGAAGAAATGAAATTTATAGAATCTGAGGTTAAGCGACTTCTAATGGAAGGAATTATTGAACCTAGCCGGTCTCCATGGCGTGCCCAAATAGTAGTGACTGGAAATGAAAATCACAAGAAAAGGATGGTGATTGACTATTCACAAACAATAAACCGTTTCACATTACTTGATGCCTACCCCTTGCCGAGAATTGAAGACATTGTGAACAAAGTTGCAACTTTTCATGTGTTCAGTACTTTAGATCTACGCAGTGCTTATCACCAGATTCCCATTAAAGATGAAGAAAAGTCCTACACTGCATTTCAAGCTTGCGGCAATCTCTACCAGTTTCGAAGAATTCCATTTGGAGTTACAAAAGGAGTTGCTAGCTTTCAACGGGTTATTGACAATATTATCCAACAAGAAGGTCTGGAAGACACTTTTGCTTATATCGATAATGTAACTGTGTGTGGTCGAGATCAAGTAAAGCATGACAAAAATCTTCAAAGATTTCTGGAAGCGGTTCACAAATATAATATTACTCTAAATGAGGAAAAATGTGTCTACTCTGTTGAAACAATAAACCTGCTGGGTTATACAATAGGACAGGGTACAATCAAACCTGACCCAGAAAGACTTCAACCATTGTTATCCCTTGCTCCGCCTCGTGAGATTTCTTCATTGCGCCGAGTAGTTGGCATGTTTTCTCACTATTCTAAATGGATTCCAAGGTTCTCTGACAAGATTTACCCTCTCGCACATTGCAAATCTTTTCCCCTCCCAAAGGAAGCATTGGATGCTTTCGATATTCTAAAAGTTGAAGTTGCGAATTCAGTAGTGCCAGCTATAGGTGACAATATTCCTTTCGTTGTGGAAACGGATGCATCAGACCATGCCATCGCTGCTGTACTTAATCAAAATGGGAGACCTGTTGCATTCTTCTCAAGAACCCTATCCAAGGTTGAGGAGAGACATTCGTCAGTTGAAAAGGAGGCATATGCTATAGTGGAAGCCCTAAAGAAATGGAGGCATTATTTGTTAGGACACCACTTCCAACTTGTAACTGATCAGAAGTCGGTCTCGTTTATGTTTGACAATACGAATGCAAGCAAAATAAAGAATGATAAAATCATGAGATGGCGTATAGAGTTGTCTTGCTTCAGCTATGATATTGTATATCGCCCTGGTAAAGAAAATACAGTTGCAGATACTATATCAAGGATCTGTGGTTCTACCTCTGGAAGCCCATTACTAAATATTCATAGTTCTCTGTGCCATCCAGGTGTGACCCGCATGGCTCATTTCGTGAGATGCCGAAATTTACCATATTCCATTGAGGATATCCGCAAGATGACATCGTCTTGTCCCACATGCGCTGAATTGAAACCTAGATTCTGTCGAGAATATTCTGGTAAACTTATTAAGGCCACCAGCCCCTTTGAAAGACTAAACATTGACTTCAAAGGTCCATTGCCTTCAAGTTCTAAAAATCGCTATATGCTGACAGTAGTGGACGAGTACTCTAGGTTTCCTTTTGCTTTTCCTTGTACTGATATGACAGCATCCACTGTTATCAGGTGCTTGTGGCAACTATTTACAATTTTTGGTATGCCTGCCTATATACATTCGGATCAGGGCTCTTCATTTATGTCACATGAGCTGAGAACCTTCCTACATTCAAGGGGAATTGCCACCAGCCGTACTTCTGGTTATAATCCTCGAGGCAACGGACAGGTCGAAAGATACAATGGTATTATTTGGAAATCAGTACTGCTGGCTCTGAAATCAAAATGAATGAAAACAACTGAATGGGAAGCTGTACTATCCTATGCATTACACTCAATTCGTTCCCTACTTTACACAGCTACTAATTCTACTCCACACGAGCGAATGTTCAACTATCCTAGAAGATCTGTCAGCGGCATTTCCGTTCCTACTTGGTTGGCTTTCCCAGGAACAGTACTTATGAAACGACACGTCAGGCAGAGCAAGTATGATCCCATCGTTGAGGAAGTAGAGTTGATAGAGGCTAACCCTCAGTATGCACATGTAAGGCTCCCAGATGGCAAAGAAACAACTGTATCTTTACGTCATCTAGCTCCGAGAGGAAATGTAACTCTGCAACATACCGGAGTACAAAGTGAGATTGGTCGAGATTCGATGTTGGAACTGAAGACAGGAGAGCATCCTTCAAACATTCCAAACGAAGTTGTTCCAGAAGGAACATTTACAGAAACTGAAGTTGCCTCAGAGAGAATACAAGAGGAGGCCGACATCACTTCTGTCGGGGTACAAGAGGAGACTGGCATCACTCCAGTTCGGCGTTCTAGTCGAAACAAACGTTCCCCTAATTATTTGTCAGACTACTGCCAATTTAAATAACATGGGGGTGAATGTGGTGAAACTTATTTCTCCTTGTCACTCATATCTGTGAACTGTTATGTAGAACAATGAAAATATAGTATTTCATGTAAGGATAGTAATGTTCTGCGAATTAAAGCCTTGCAAACGAAGGTCTATTTTCATTTCAGGTAAATGACTAAGTGAACAGCTTTCTTTAAATAAAGTCAGATAGATTTAAGTATAGTTGATTGAGTATTAAGTTTTTTTTCCCCTTCAGTACTTCTGCAACTAGGCCCCTTAAGAAAATACGCTTACTTTAAGGTATTTATTTATTTTAAAGTTTCTACTTAATTAGTTCATGATTTGAAATGTTTCGAATACTTAACAAGTGACTCGAAACTTGTTGTTGGTGTAACTTGTGTGAAAACTAGAACTGAAAGATAGTGTGAGACAAACTTTCACTCAAGTTACACCAGTAATGCTCAGAAAAATGTCGCACAGAACTTGGTGGCGTGTTAGTCATCCTTTGAAATAAGAATTACGGTACACAGACTGATCCTTGGACAAGTAATGGTGCATATCTCAAGAAAACATCCCTAAAGAACTGTTGTTCATTTTATTTAAGTTTAGGGGTGGTAACGGAACTCTGTGGCCTCCCTGTATTCTAAGAAATCTATTATTTTTTATCGTGTGCTTTTTTTAAACTAAAGGGGTTTACACGATTAAAAACTCAATAAGTAAGAAGTAGACTTAAGAAGCAAGCTGTACAGAATAGTCAGTCAAAAAAATTTTCATGTTCGTAATTATTTACCACATAAGAAATTCCAATTCATATTAAAATGAAAGTAAATATTAACTATCCGTGTTTTACGTTGCCTAACCTATAATACATCTTACCTCGGGGACTTGCAGAAATCGTGAAAGGTAACCATTAAAGTGAGGTTTTACCCTATACGTCAGATGCTTCCAGGAAAACAATAGCTACTCTAATGGACGAAATAAGATTGAGGTCCAAGTCTAGTGTGGGATACAATTCCTATTTCCATGGATACAGCAACCGAACATGTCATAACATTCATACACGCGTTTGGCTTCACATGTTCAGGATGAAAGAGGTATGAAAATAAAATTGCTTATTTGTTTGAAATTTGCCGCTTTAAACTAATATTCTTTTTTACACTTGCTTGCAAGTCTACGAGTGCACAAAATTTTTTATTTCTGTCATCACCAACCAACAAATCAGCATGTTTGTAAACAAGCTTTGTTTCCCACAGTACTCTCCCCCTGTGGTGTGACGTCAGAGGGCGTGTACCTCAAGTCGTCCATTGCATTGCTTTGGACCGCACTGACTTGCTTTGTATTATTTTTGTTGAGATGACTTATTTAAGTGTTACTGGTGACGGTTTTGTAACTCCGAACGGTAAAACGGAAAGTTTTCAGTGGTGCTAGAACTAGGGAAGGAGGGCAAGGGGGCATTGTCTCCCCTGCATTGTGGTCGTGTGGCGGCAAGCATAAGTTAAATAACATTTCACATAATTTTATTTCAATTCTTGTAGCAGACAAATAACCAGTACGACAAATTTTAAAAGCTTTATTAGAAATAGAAAATAAGCCCTGACTCCTTCTCCACGTGGGTTTTACAGTTTTTTTTTCTGCGAATGTTTCTGGCAGCATTAGTGCATTATTTTCTCCCCCCTCTTTCAGACCAAAAACGGTAGTAGCTGCGGTGGTCGAGGTGTTAAATCCCACCTCTCACCTTGGCGATCTGGGGTTCAGTTCCAGACGGTGTCGGTCCTCGGATTTTCGCATGCCGGACGATGCCGTTGGTCGGCGGGTTTTCTCGGGGATCTCCCGTTTCCCCCGCCCCTTAATCCCGACGCTGCTCCATACGTCATATCACCCCCTGCCAGTGCTAAAGATCTAGATGTTAAGCGCTGACCAAAATATATTCACACACGCACACCAAAAACATTCCGGCGCCACTGTAAGTTTCACTAAATTTAGTCTAAGCTGTAGGAAAAACGACGCATTCAAATGAATAGAAGGCACTTACCTGGCCTGAGCGGAAAAACGTTCGACTCGGCGCGATTCGCTGCTGTCGGAGCGTACAGTGAGACGTCAAGTGCCGTCGTCTAGCTTGCGATGATATTTTCACTTCTCGGGTATCTTCGGCCACACTCGGCTAGTGTTGAGGTGACGCTACTGTGATCCATCGAATTTCTTCTTGTATAGCAGATTTACCTTACTTTTTACTTTTATTAATGTTTTCTATAGTACTTAAAAATTAGGTATTTTATTGTTTGTTCTCATCATTGCGTTTATCTAATTATATGTAGCCTACAATATGCACGACGAACTGTAAAACTGCCGTAGTGCTGAATTTTGGTCGTGTTTGAATAAATAAATATCACTTTGATGTTATAAATTTTTTCTGTGGTCACCTCATTTTACATCTTTACTTGTGTCTCACAAGTCAGAAATTGGCCATTTCGAGATAAGCCTCTCTTGTGTATGTTTTAATGGTGTTTCTAATGGTAATATCAGCATTTATGTAACGATGTAAGGTAGCTGTATTTTTTTATTACTCATCAGTATCATCATTTTGTATATTTTAATTATGATGGTATAATTGATATAAAATCACATTAATGGTAAAATACTAAGACGGTTGTTTGTAAGATTGTAACAGTAAAGGTTATATTAAGTTACATAATTTTGTAATTTTTAATTACGATATAATTGATGTCAAATCACATTATTGGTAAAATGTGAAAACAGTTGTTTATAATATTTGCAACAATAAAGGTTGTATAAAGGTATGTTAACACATGAAGTTTTTAACATACAACCTATTTTCACTAAAACTTAAAATGTCATTTACTCAGAAACTTGCATTTTTAGTTGCGCCACTATTTATCTTGAGGTAAATGTTAGATTTGGTGTTCGAGGTAAATTTAAACGCTACTGTGTTTTGTCTCTTAAGTGTCAACGGCGGGCGTTGAACTCAGCATTGTTGTATACTTACCAGTAGCGCTCGCTGACCCTGTCCTATATTCCATCTTAGCTTGTTGATAGCAGCTGACTTTTGGAGTCTGTGCCTTGTGACGTCACGCGCTTTTGATTATAATGCTGGGATCACAATAGCGCGACTAACGCGATGCGAAGGGCGCCGAGTGACACTAAGAATTCTCGTTATTGAGAACACTTGTTTGGCTACCGTACGACAAATTAAGAAAAAAAAAATGTTGATAATTCCTTGCCTTTACATACTAATCTCTCGTACGACAGCCCATAAAGTTGACATTATTAATTTTTTTGTAATATATTTCTGGCATTCCAACATGTGGAAATTAAGTCACAATTACACGTCTTCTTGAAAGCGTCATGCTTTGCTTGTAATAACAAACAAGAATGTCGTGTGAAAAAATAAATGTGATTGGTTCCAAATCACTAGTTTCACCAACATATCGAAACAAAAGAAACAAAATACAGTATTAAACTCCGTTTTTTCAGCTATTTCGCGTCCACCACCCCGCGAAAAAAATCAATATACTTTTTGTTTGGAACTCGCGTCGCATATCCTCCCTACTAGTTCTCTAGAGAACATAGTAGACCATACAGTCCTTCCCTCGCCATTATTGTAATGATCTCAACTGTGCCGAGGTGACATTTTCCTTTACTTCAGTCAGAGTTGTGTACAGGTGGTTTACAATAACATGAGCACTCTTGAATGCCATCGAGTCAAGAACAATATTTAAAAAATAATAGTTATTGTGACCACCGAAGTAAACTGTTGAGTATGGCACACTTAATCGTCGATAAATTCTGAACTACTCATCATAGTTGGATGTTACTTTTTTTATGAGTAGATATTTTACTAACGGACGTCTGTTAATACAGCACTAGAGTGTAGTATGCTTTGCTTTCGAGTGAAAAATTAATAACTGTTCTTAGAAAAATAAAGGCTTGAAGACATATAAACCATAAAAATGGAAAACTGTCATTTTCATAATTTTAATATGAAAATATCTAGGTCTCTATATTAACCGAATTTCAAAAATACTCGCGTTTTCATTTCAAAATAATTTTAACATCCATAAAACTCTGCGCGAGAGATTTTAGGATAAGAAAATTATTTTCTAATCATAACGCGAGTGTTTTTGAAATTCGGTTATTATAGAGGTCTGGTTATTATCATATTAAATTATAAAAAATAAAGTTTTATATTTTTATGATTTTGTGGTTCCTAGCTCCGTATTTTTCTAAAAATAGTTTTTAATTTTATACTCGCAAGAAAGACATACTACAGCCAAGTGTTGTAATAATAGACATCCGCTATTCAAATATCCATTCAGCAAAAAAGTTTCATCGAATTATGATGAGCAGTTCAGACTTTATTGACGACTGAGTGTTCCCGTTGTTTGCTCGATGTCTTGCTTTTCCATACTTTTTAAGGGTCGTTTATGTATATTGAAAGTCGCAGGGGGCTATAAATAATCTGGTAGGAAAAAAGTAAGTACGCTTTCAAAAATACTTATTTTATCCTGAACCAGTTGTATGGAAGGTTCTAGTCTCTGGATATGCCTGAGGCGTTAAAGTGAGCGAGAGATTTTGGTCAGCGTCTAACATCGATGTCTTTAGCGCTGGTGAGGGATGACATGAGGTGAGTATGGAGCAGCGCCGGAATGAATGGGCGGGAGAAACGGGAGATCCCCGAGAAAGCCCGCCGACGATTCCCGCAAGCGAAAATTCGGGGACCGACCCCACCGGGAATCGAGGAGGGGAGGCGCATGGGTGCAATTTATCGTATGTAATGGGCAATTAAGGCGGATGGAGCGCCAAAGCAGTGAATTATCACAATTTTCGACATAACTTTTTCCCCTCGCTTATTATAGAAAATCAAGGCTCGACAATCCGTAGATTGCACATTTGTACACCATCTTTCTATATTGCATATTCACAGACTTTCTTATTTTCGGAGCACTGATGGAAGATAGGAAAAATTTCTTTTTTTTTTTTTTCTTTCTGCCATCACTGCTCCAAAAATAAGGCAGTCTTGACTATGTAGTAATGTAATAAGTTGTACGAAAGTATCATTTTCGGATTGTCGAACCTTGATTTTCGATAACAAGCGAGGGGAAACAGTAATTTCGAAAATTGTGAAAATTCACTGCTTTGGCGCTCCATCCTCCTTAAAGTTCTTGAGTCGCGACGTCATTTTTTACATGGCAGACAGATACATACACATGGATAAGAAACTAAGGTTGGTAGGTTGCATTAAATAAATATTATATTGTATGTTTATACTGGAAATTTCGAATATTTCGTAATATGTACAATTGGTTAACTAAATGACCACGTGAACTGGTATATTATATTAAAACGATGACGTACTTATTTGGTAATTCTATTTAATTTTTAGTAAGTAACGAACTCTACAGTGTTCCATTTGAAGCATACTAAATTGACAATTACTAGATTACTGATATAAAAGTGCCTAAATCAGGTCTCGTGTCTATGTAGTTAACTAAAGTGCCAGTCGGAAACAATCATACACGAGACTCACGACAGTGTGTAGCCGGCATCCGTAGTGTAGTCGGTTAGTCGCCAGGCTGTTGTGCAAGACGTCCTGGGTTCGAATCCCGGCTCGGGCAAGAATCTTGTGATGTCCCTTCACTTCACTTCACCCTCATCGGCTCTTAAGACCTCGCGGCTTGTTCCCGAGTTTTTTTTTCAAACTGGTGCCAATAACTCAAATATATTTTAACCAAACGTTTTGAAAAAAATTTGAGTCAATGTGCAATCACATGATGCACAATACTGTGGACGCGTTTTTTTTTAAATACTGTACCATTCGCCAGCAAAAAAATAATTTCCTTCATTTTTGCTTATTTTCACGACGAAAAACGTGGTACTTTGGGTAATGAAATCTAAAAAACCGTTCGGTATAGTTCTACAAAAAAAATTCAGCTACAAATTATAACATATAAGTGTCAAAACTGTGCAGCGAAATTTTGATATGAGTATTAGGTAGCAATAAAAAAAAATGTTTTCGAAATCACTGTAAAACTCCGTAACAAGGCCTTAATGGGTCGTAAAACCCTTTCAACATCACGAAAGTGTCACTTTACACGCGGAACAGTCAAGACAAGTAATAATTTCTGCGTGTAATGTTCCACCAGGCACACTAGTGCAACAGCTCGCGTGGTGTGTAGGGTAAGACACACGCTGACTTGTGCGACCTATTCCTGGCGTCCCACATGCGTCAAAGGAGGGCAGAGTGGAGAGTCTGCGATAATTTTAGACGCGATGCGAAATTCCTCGCTACAGTTCAATGACCAAGACCCTGTTTTAATTTGCATCGACACTTTGCCCATCACAATACGTCAATAGGTTTTGGATGACTACGAATTTGGTGATTTTGGTAAGTACGAAAGACTCGATAGTGTTGTAGTTAATAAATTGCGAAATTACCAACTGCAGCATGACTTAGTTATGAGAAAGTAATAAAAAAAGCAGAATTACACCCTCTGTAATTTACTTTACAGACGAATTGGAAACATATGTTCCGACTTCAGGCTACTTTCTCATAAGCGATCGCCTCGAAAAATAACACACTCTGTAACTTTGTATATATAAGTTACAAGAACTTTGGTACGAAAACGTAACATCGAAAATTTATTACACCATTGATTAAAGAAAAATGTAAAAATATTATTGTTGTAATTCTTTTTAATGTACTTTTGCTGCTGTGGATTCTTCAAGTAGGAAATTTACAATTGGGCTCACTTAATGAGTGACGTAAACATACAATTAGCATAATGGGGTTCATATTCACGAATTTAGGGTCAATATTCACACTCCAAGACTGCAGGTCCGAGACGAGATACACACATACTGTGTATATTGTGTGCTGTGTTTGTCTGCCACGGAATGACCGTCTATGTGCAGAAGGTGTGCTGAGATGCAGAGAGCTAGATGAGTGGCTTGCGAGGAGGGGCAGCGGGAGACGGCCGGGTCACAACGGCACACAGCATCTCGAACATCTTCCTCTGGTCCAGTGTGCCGTCCAGTAAGATGAGCGACCCACCACAGTACTCCAGCATCTCCTCCAACTCCGGCTCCAGTGACGAGATCTGCGCACGTCAACAACTTCTCTACTCACACCGGGGACCGCGGTGGTCGAGGGGTCAGACCCCTCTCCTCCCACCAACGCGATCCGGGTTCGATTCCTGGCGGGGTCAGCCTCCGGATTTTCGCATACGGAAGATGCCGATCGGCGGGTTTTCTACGGAATCTCCGATTTCCACCGCTCCTTCATTCCGGCGTTGTTTCAATCTGTCATCATGTTACCCCTCACCAGTGCCAAATACCAAAATCTCTTTCTTCTTCACTTATTCTCTCACCGCTCCTGTCATACCACTGTTGATCCACCTCTGGCGGTTATATTATGTAACCTTGGGGGTTAGGTCGGCTCGCTCGAACGCCATATTATGTCTAATTGTCTGTAGGCAAGGGTTCGACAACAGTGAGAAGGGTATATTCCTCCCCCCCACCCCCCATTTTTTTTCCTGAATCATTGAAGCAGAAGCAAACTAATTTAACAATCTGCTTGTCTACATACAATAATTTTACAAGTTCTCTATTTAAGCAATTTAAAATAATTTTATGGAAGCAAAACTCTGTTATCCAATTAGTTATTACGTTTGCCCCATCCCCCTTGTATTTGCCGTCAGGCAACACAGGCTCTCGCGTCTTACTGGACGCTTGAAAACTCTTATCTTGGGTTACCACTTGAGCACTTCAGGTTAATATTTTTCCGTACCCATGCTAACCCCGTGACTTAATATAAACACTTCTGGTGTGTTCTGACATCACCGTGGTTTAATTGGCGGATCCGGTGTGGGGGAGGGGGGACAGGAGGTCCGAGCCCCCCTTGATCTTTCATGTAACGTTTATCCTTAAAATATCACATATTTTTAAGTGGTATATTCAATTTTGTGTTTGTTTGGGGAGTGCCTTAAATAGCACCATTTTGCACCTTAAAAACCAAATTTTTTTTCTGGGGGAGAGCCCCCAGACTCCTTCTCCCCATCTTTGACTCGGTGTCTGGGCATAGCTACTTTAATGCCCCTCCCCCCCCCCCCAAAAAAAAACGTATACCTGGAACGGCACCATGGGGATGGACACTCTTGGGAAGTATATTTTAAGGCGGTTCTGTCCTAGGAGCCCGAAATGAATTTTTTATGAGAGTTGATTTTTCCATCATTTTGTGATGTTACGGCCCCCAGCCGCCATGCTTTTAATGGACATAGTGTCTTAAGAGGGCGCGGTACATAAGTCAACGCTAAAAGCATTAATATATAACTGTAGGTATCCTGAAACCAATTTGCGAAAATTAAACAATAGCAATCCTAGACAATTGTTTTAGCCAACGTTTCAAACAAAATTGTTTCCAGTGTTACGAATTTCTGAGGTACAATCTCTGACGCCGGAACCTCGTGCATTTAACTGCGGCACAAGAGATCACGCGTAAAGAATTAGCAATTCTGGATAAATATTTACGCATGAAGTTGGCAAATACCATTACCTAGGATTGTCAGTGAGTATTTTATCCATATTGGCTTCGAGAAAAGCGTAGAAATCAGTTGATGTTGTCAGCGTGTATTTATCTACCACGTACTCGTTTATATTTTTTGTTTGTACCATTTTTTTTTATTTTAGACACAAAATGTGACTAAATTTGGCCCTTATGAAATTTTTTTTATCTCTAATAGTATTCGCGTAATGGCTTATTAAAGTAAAATTTTGCATGTTTCCGTTTTAAGGACTACACTAAAACCAACTGACCTGCCAAACTGAAAATATTCACAGTGGATAAAGACGTCGCAGGCTACAATGTCACGTACAAAAAAAAAAAAAAAAACAAAAAAAAACAAAGAAAAATTTTTTTTTGTATTAAAAATATTAGGATTTTAAATTCTAATTTAAAAAATTCAATAATTTCTTTTAAAATACAAAAATGTTTTATTTTGTGGTTACACACAGCTAAATTTGTAGCCTACAACATTGTTATTCACTGTGTATTTTTTCAGTTTGGAAAGTGAGTTGGTTTTAGTGTCGTCCTTAAAACGGAAACATGCAAATTTCTGTCTTTAACGAGCCACTAAGCAAAAACTATGAGAGATAAAACACTTTTACAACAGGAAAATTTGGTCACATTTAGCGTCTAAAACAAGAAAAAAAATAACCGGTTCAATTATAAAAATAAAAATATGGGGATGAAAATTGCGGCATCCGCGCCCTTAACAATAGGCTACGGTTCCGACCTTGTCTATAGTTTATTTTCCTTTCGTATGTTGGCACAATGGGCACACGCTTTAAGAGTGCGTGGTAGATAAATAAACGCTGCAATCATAAATTGATTTTTACGCTTTATTCGAAGACTATGTGGATAAAATACTCAATGACAATCCTACATAATGGTATTTGCCAACTTTATGAGTAAATATTTATCCAGAATTACTAATTCGTTACGCGTGATCTCTTGCGCTGCAGTTAAATGCACAAGGTTCCGGCGTCAGAGATTGTACCTCAGAAGTTCCTAACACTGGAAACAATTTTATTTTAAGCGTTGGCCAAAACTATTGTCCAGGATTGCTATTGTTTAATTTTCGCAAATTGGCTTCAAGAAAACTACAGTTACAGATTAACGCTTTTACCGTTGAACTATGTACCACGCCCTCTTAAGTAATATCCTTGAAGAAGGGACAATCGCCACTGGCTACTGTGACTGTGTGTGCGCGAGCCTGGGTATGTTATGGGTGATTGCAGCGAGGTAGAGATAGCAGAGATGGGTAGCGAGCGACACTCACTTGGTTTTGCACGACGAGCGGCATGTCCTCAGGATGGACGGACACCGCCTTGCCCGACAAGTCATCAGGCATGTCCCACAGCAGGTTGTACCGCGACCCAGTGTCCACGTTGTACCGTGTGCTCGTAACGTGCTTCAGGGCCGTATCCGTCGTTATGTCGAGTAGTACCACCCTGCCACACGCACACCGCCACTGTAGCCATTTACGTTGATGTGTTGGAAGTAAGGTAAGTGGGCTTTATGTCTCGTTGACAGGTCATCAGAGACGGCGACACAACTTGGCACAACGACAGGAGCTGGGAGAGGAGTCAGCCATGGTCTTTGTTAAGGGCGTTCAAGTTTTGATTCGTAGATGTTATTTGAGAGTACATTTTCCTCCTACGAAAAAAATTTAGCTTAGCCAGTTTTTCCATAATGTTAGTTCAAAGTCAAAATTTGCATATTTTTACTTCATGCAAAACTTGAAAACCAGGAAACATAATGAAATAAAAAAAAATCACATCAAAACTACATGTCACAGTGTACAGCTTGAAACATATAGAAACGCTTTACATAAACATTTTGTATTTTTTAAAAAATTCCAAAAGTAACAAAAAAGTAGCAAATTTTTGAAAAAAATTTTAAGCTCAAATTTTTTTGTAAAGGGTTTCTATATGCTTCAAGCCGTAGACCGTGGCGTGTAGTTTTGATGTGATTTTTTCCATTTCATTATGTTTACTGGTTTTCAAGTTTTGCATGAAGTAAAAATATGCACATTTTGACTTTGAACTAACATTATGGAAAAACTGGCTGAGCTAATTTTTTTTTCGTAAGAAGAAAATGTACTCTCAAATAATGTCTACGAATCTAACCATATTTTATACAAACATAAAATTATAATTTTTCCCCACTTGAACGCCCTTAAGGAACCACCCCAGCATTCGCCTGGAGCGATTTCGGGAAACCATGGAAAACCGAAATCAGGATGGCCGAAGCCGGGGATCGAACCTGGGTCCTCCCGATTCAGAGTTCAACATGTTACCGTTGCGCCACCTCGGTAGATAATACATAACTGTACTGCGAAGGTAAATACCGAGAATCGAGTTTGTGCCATTTAAGATTTCTGCTTCCCTGTGAACATATTGAGATATGAAATATAGAAATAAAGGAGCGTTGAAAACAACTGCACTTCCGTTGAATATTTACCACTTGCATGCAGTTGTACTGCAATATATCAGAGGCATCCTTTGAATGAACTAACGAATCTGGATTGAAACACAGTTGGACTTGAGAATTGTGTGTGGAGTGAGATGATCAAGTCCATTTGCCGACTTGGACTGAATTTAGCCATGTAAGACTGTTTAATTTTCTAGATGTTTCGGGAAGTGTAAAATAAATCAAAATGTATATAGTGATGAACAGATTCAAACTTAAATTATTATAAGTTATTTGAGACTTATTTGGGACTTTTGTTCTGTGGGAAACTACTTGGCCACGGGTAGGAACCCGTTTTTTGCGAGTTTAGTTTTTTTAAATCCTGAAAGGAGAAATTACCGCAAAACTGTTCGTAGAAATGTTGGAAATAGTTTGTAGTATGTAGCTTATATTTTTCAAAACATAATATTCTATAATTTTGGCTAATTACCGGCTTAATTTAATTTTCTGATAGTCAATAATTAGTTAAAAATATAAAAATTTGTTATGTAAAAATTGGGCTACAAAGAAACTGCCAACATTTCTATGTAAGGTTATTTTATATATGCTCCCTTTGCAGGATGATCTTCGAAAGAATTGTACAATTGTAGTGTATGACTGGATTTAGTTTCTTGGACATACTCCATTGCGATATAGATGACTGTCAAAGAAAACTAAAGATAACAGAAAAAAACATAAATAAGCAGAGTATACTTAGTCAACAGGATACATACACAACACAAAATTCCATACATTGAATCGGGTCAAACATTTTAGGATTTAAAAAATAAAACTTATTAAAATAGTATAAATAGGAATCCGTGACTTTAAGATGCGTGTCTCGACATAATGTTTAGTAGTATGTATTACCATGTTATTCTGTACATGTTCACTTTTCGTACTCTCCATGGTGGCAGTACAGTACAGAATGTTACTTTAATGTAGCGTATGATAGTTTGACTGGAGATGCAGTGTGTCATGAATCTATAGTAAAATATGTACTGTGCAGTGATTCAAAATGACGTTACCTGTTGGGAGGAGTATCTGTCAGATCTAACACCTTGAATTCCTGGAGAGTCCTGGGGAAGCCAGTTAGCACCCATCCACGTGACACGCATTCCCACGACAGCAGCCGTTCCTGTCAGCAGCATGATATAAATTGATCTCGCTAAAGTGAGTTCTTTTTTAAGTCGTCCAATTTATTTTCGTTTATGTCATGTGAATATTAAATATTTCTTTGCTCTCTAAAGTTAACTTGATCAAGGCGATCTAGGGTTGCGGTTGGCTCGCCTTCACGAGGCACCACGGGATTGATCTCCAGCGGGTCGACCCGAAGTTTCTCATGCTAGGCGAAGTCGTTCAGTTTGTCTTCTCAGGGATCTCAATTTTCTCCCGCCCCTTTTCATTCTAGCGCTGCACCCTCCTCCAGTGGAAACCTCGCTGTTCAGAGCTGATCAAAATAACTTCAGTTCACTTCACCAAGGCGTTCCGGTGCGACGTTCCTCGTATGCACCGTACTGGTAACACGAGGGATATATATTTGGACAGTAACAGATGCTGAATTTTTGTTTCCTGACGTACTGAACTAGCCGAAAACTGCTCTCGTAGGGCGTGCAAGAAAATACCGATCTTAACTATTTCAAGAAGGTTAACGTCAAATACTCTGGGGTGCCTACTGTCGCTCCTCTTTGCTTTCAATTCCACTATTCAGCAAACATTATTCACGACGAATGTTATCACGGGGTGCCTACCGCTGCACCTAATATCCGGAACGGATAACTGAAAATTGGAGACCTTCGTTCTCCCTCGACATCCGCGACCAAATGCCTCGACCCACCTTCTCTATCGCGGCTCTTCCCTATCTTAGCGGGAAACCACCCTCCCAGTCCAGTGGTCACGAGAGGGTGCCTCCAGCCAATCAGTGTCGAGCATCTTCAAAGCTCCGCCCTCAGAGAGCAGATTCCGCCTCAATTCATCTCGCCTCCTTTTAGTTTCCAATTACATTTACATATACAGTTACATATTTTTAATGAATACCTATGTTATACTAATGCACACTACACCAGGCCGATTTCCGTTGGAGTCTCTCCCGATTTTCGCAAGTGAGGAACATGGACGTCGTAGACTGGCTGGTTTCTTCGGAGGACCCCTATTTCACCTGTCCTTGCCTTCGTTTGTGGCTTTTTACTGGTCACATCATCCTCATCAGCGCTATTGAGCGCTGTCCACAAATCTTCACTTCCTCAAAAGTGGACACCTGAGTTTACAAACAATTATATGTTCCAGTGATTAATTTGTGTTACGAGACGCTACCGTAAACGACTTATAAACATCTTGCTGGTTTCAGTCAGATTCTTCGATCACAGATTTAAGGCTGAGGCGATGCCAACTAACACGCATGCAGAGTGAACAACGACATGCTTCAAAATATTCTGACAACGCGATAAATGTTACGAACTTGGTGTAGGACTAAGGGCGTCATTTCAGGTTTTTCTTGGAGGGGGTGATGGCAAGATTTTTTTTTTGCGACAGTAACCTTGTTGCATCTTTTTAAATTAATTAAGCATGCATAAATTAGAATCTTTAATAATAAAGCTTCGGTTTTATGTTTTTATGTTAGTATTATTTAAATAACGAAATACACAAACAAATTTTATACACATATCCTTGTAAATCCAGGGAGGCGTTAGCTCCCCTCCCCCTTCCAATGTCCTTAAATGACGTCCTTGAGTAGGACTAAGCAATTTTCCCAAGTACTAGGATGTTGTCGACTGTAATTTTCATTCGTTATCTACTCTATTTATTCCAAATTTTACATTTCTTCCCTCGAGAGACGGCTTAACGCGTCGTTTTCAACTCTTTGATTTCTTGCGTATAAAATATTACAATAAGATGAAAGTCGAAACTGCTGCTTCGCTCTTCAGTTGTTTGCGTTACGCTCGTCTGTTAACGTATATTTAGTTTGAAATTTGTCATATACATAATAATGTCAAGCTAACTTCGACATAATTATAAGTTGATAGTTAAAACATTCCATTACTGTAGTTGTTATTCCAACTTTGTTATATTTATAAATCCAAATAAACAATAACTAAAAATAATACAAGGCTGGTTAATTCAAGCTTAAAACTATTCTTGCATCGTTACCACTGTTTCTGGTTACACATCATCGTAAGCTTTTCAACTGCGTATGGATATCTAATGGGTTTATGCATGTTACAATTAAAATTGCTAAATCGATATGTAATTGTGTGAGTTCAATAGAAACCGCTATTTTTAAAGAATCAAGTTCTTTGTTTCTACGAAAATAATTAACATATTTGGTAGGTTAAAATGACATGTAGTGTGTCAAAATTATAGACTCAGGTAGAAGTCAATTTATACAATTATGTGACAAGTGATATTCAAATCAGCGTTTGAGAGGAACTCACAGAAGTTAAACGAAAATAGCAATATGCAGATATTTGTTAATACCAACCTCAATAATTGCATTGATGGCGTTGTTATTGGTTTTCTTCCCATCTCCAGTCTGATCTTTCAGCTCCGGATTGTTTTGAAGAGCTTGTCGCAGTACTTCGTCAAACTTCACTGCAACATTTAAAAGTATTTAGTGAGTTTAGCGTAAATCTTATCGTCTCGGAAAATGCTGTCACCTTTATTTATTCAGATGTAACAACAATTTTACAGCCAGGTGCAATGAGTTACATAATAACTACTATGGTGAACGTTATGGTATAACGCGTTCTCAGCCACTAACGATGAATAGTTAATTATTTTTTATAGGTGTATAAAATAAATCAATACTAGTCTAGACGTTAAGTTAACGTTTTCTGACGGGTTAGTAACTATCATACTGCAAAGTATTTTACATGAATTGTGATATAAACAAGCCAGGGGCGTAGCCAGGATTTCTGTTCGGAAGGGAAGGGGGGGATACCAAGTTGAGAATTTTCACAACACAATAAGGGGACACCGATCACACGTCATGAAGCGGGGGTCCAGAGGTCCTCCCCGGAAAAAAAATTGTTTCAGTGTGCAAAATGAAGCAGTTATAGCAGTTTTTTGTACCTAAACTATGAATGTAACACTGCAAATTTTATCTTCGAGCAGTTCATGTTCATTTCTGAGGGTTTGGGGGAAATATATCCCGATCCCCCCACCCCTTTATGGCTACGTCCTTGCAACAAGCCTATTTAGGAATAGATTGACATCAACTACACAGAGCAGCAGGCTGTAAAAAAGGTTTTATTTTAGGAAAAGTATTAAAAATTGTCACTATTATAATTTTCAAAATCAGGGTAGGATGAGTAAGAGGGGAGGAGCTTTAACTAAAAGTATCCAGTAACCTCTCTCTGAAATGTATGTTTAGTACATTAGGAACACATAATTTCGCTCATAACATTTATATCTCTACGAAAAGAAGACATATTTAAAACTATGTAGCTGTTAGTTTAAAAATTCATACGTTTATTATAAATATGATTTTAAACCCATCGAAATGGCTAAAAGCGGAATTTTCAGACTGCCGTATGAGGGAAAGTAACTCCATACAAATAAAATGGCATGTTCACGGATTGAAAAATAATAATAGCCTAGTAATGTACGCCAGGTGAATAGCTTGCACGTAGAGGCGACATACGCCATGTTTTGTGCCACACACTAACGCAGGCTAATTTAGGGAGCAACCTTAGTTACAACAGCACTATGAACCTGACCAACGCCTTGCACATAACAGCTGTGGGGACAATGTGCGTGCATCACTGTCATCCTTATAGATACCGTAAACCGGGGTTACTTTGACCTTGTGGGGTAACTTTGCCCCACCCAAAATTTCGGTCTTTATGTTGTTTTGCAAAGAAAGTTTCAAAGGTTAACTATATGTTAAGAATAAATTATTTCGAACACTAGGTTCCAGTTATCTACTTATTTACAAGACCCCAAAATTAACATTTTCAGTGGTCAAAGTAACCCCGAAAATGGACAACGTAACCCCAGTTTACGGTACTGTACTTTTCAGCCACAAACTCACGATACATGTAAAGTGGACGTCTGCCCTTCGGCCATTGCAATTTTTTTTTTTTTTTCCCCGAAAACTGCTCAACGCGCAGAAGTGACCTCTGCTTAGGAATAACATTCAAGAACGCTACACGTGTGTACACACATTTAAAGCTCACGACTACTCATTAAAGCATATTTTTTAGCGGCCGAAAATGGGATGATTTGCGGTCATTTTAAAGGGACCTCCCTACCTACGCTTTAAATGCGTTGCATTGAGTTACGGCTATTCGTTTTTTGACGAAACTGTTTAACACGCAATGTATTTGTATATTTACGAAAAGAACACACACTTCAAACTATGTCTCTGTAGTTTTAAAAATTTGTCATGTCTATTAGAAACATCATTTTCGGGCTCCTCAAAATGGCCAAAAATGTGTTTTCCAGACAGCTATGTATGGAAAAATAACAACCGGATTCGAAAAACACAACTATAGAAACAAGTGTTTGACTTTGAACTATGTTGTCCACCAATAAAATAATGTGGTCGCCGCTTAAATTCCCGTAAGAAAAGGATAATAGTAAAGCACTGCACGCCAGCTGAGTGGCTTGCGCGGAGAGGCGATAATACATTACATACGTCGGTTTGTGACACACTTACCGCTCCTGCCTCACAGACACAAACACAGCCTATCTAGGCAGGCCTCTTAAGTACGAAAAAGCTTGGCGCAAAATCTTTTAAATAAAGTGTTTTTAGTGTTGCCTCTACTCGTTGCCTACACTTATTCATCCTGTATACGAACATCTATTAAACTATCCCAAATCATACTATAAATCTCCTCGTTATCAGGCCGGCCTCTGTAACTTAGTTGGTTAGGCGCTGGCCTATGGGGCGAGATGTCCTGGGTTCGAATCCTGTCTCGGGCATGAATGTTGTGTTGCCCCTTGATATCACCCTCGTCGGCTCTTAAGATCTGCATGTGAAAGGGCCGTAAATCCCTCTCATCTTACCCTAAGATGTTTGGTAGCTTTGAAATTATAGTATACACCTGCGAAATGTTGGTTTCGAACTTGGAAGTACGTACGGGCACTCACCGTGCACTATTTTGAAGCGCTGACTGAGCATCCTGGCGAGAGTGTTCTTGCCAGTGCCACGGAAGCCGAGCAATAGTAACCGAGGCAGGAAGGGCGGACCAGTGGATGTTGACAAGCGGACCTGCAGTGCCACCTGCTCGCATACTTGCTGCACATCCAAGCCCCGCACGTCCAACTCCTGTGTCCACCATGCAACACAACACCTCACGTCAACAAGTCCTGCTTCAGTGGACGTTCAACACGTCAAGTTATTGTATACATTCCTGATGATGATTATGGGTAGCCATAGGCGCAACTAGAATGGACATTTGGGGAGGGCACAAGCTCCCCCTACCTGTAATCAGTAACGTAGTCAGAATTTATGAATTTCAGACGGGGAAGGATGGCTATCTTGCGAATATTGTAAAGGATCACCCACCACATCTTCAAGCTGTGGTCCGGGGGTCCTCCCCCGGGAAAATTTCGAATTTCAAGGTGCAAAATAGTGCTATTTTAGCAGTTTTCATTGCTAATCATTGAATATTCTACTGGTAACTGTATCACTGATTATTCAATATTAAATTAATTGTATTTTTTAAGACCTTGGTTGGTCAGCGCCACGACTTTGTCGTGAAAAGATTTTTGCCCTACTTTGTTTCAGTGTCTTACGTTCACGTCGCTTCATGGTCACTGGCAGCTTGTCTTTGTTCAGAAACGTTTCTCAGTTGACTGTACCTATCAGAATAAGTTTATTGTGACTCCGTATGTCTGTACTTTGCCAAGTAAAGTGAGGGTAAAATCCACCAATCATGATGTAGCAGAGCTGCAGATGTGTACATGAGGCCTTGAAACCAAATGTTGTGAGAATGTTTTGATCTAATAATGAGTGTTCTGCCCAGGGGCGGATCCAGAATGGAATTGAGGGGGGAGGGGGATTTAATTTTGCTAGCACCGTTTGGCCGATTTAAAGCGGGGGGTCCTGGGGTTCCCCCCCCCCGGAAAATGTTTGATTTTAAGATGCAAAATGAGGCGCTTCGAGAAGATTTTGAACGTTAATGTTTAACACACAACATACACAAATTGGAACATTTTCAAAGAGTTTACAGTCAGTTTCTTAGAATATATTGCAAAGTTCATAACACCTACTGCAATTTCAATAGTTTGAAAAAAAAATTGTATAACATTTCTAAAACAAGGTTGGGCTCTTGGGGGAGTGGGGGAGAGGGATTTCCCAAATTCCCCCCTTCCTTTTTTCCTCTTGTATCCACCACTAGTTCTGCCCGAAGACAGGTTTTAGAGCCCGAGTAATGAAAACGACGAGGCGATTCTGCGGTTGTTTACCATACTGTCTTCCGATGGTGATAAGAAGATAACACAACACCTAGTCCTGAACCCAGAGAGGCAACCAACGAGCTATATAGTAAACATAGAGGGGCGGAAACAGCAATCTCCAAGGCTCTGAGGTGAAGCCCAATTGAACGTGGTATTTTGACTCTAGATAAAATGGCGGACTCTTATTTCCGGTCGAGAGACGAGAGCGATTATGCTAATTTAAACGTTATTACATTATAATATATTACAATAATTATTGGCAATTTTTCCTGTGTTTAGCGGGAATATAGTGGAGCTATAAAGTAACGGATTTTATGCGAACATAATGACGGATTTTTAACATAATGTTGGCCACACTGCTGTTCGCCATGTTTTCTGGGGTCAAAACAGCCGTTCAATTGGGCTTCACTTTGGAAGCGTTTTCGCCCCTCTATGTTAACTATATAGCTCGTTGGAGGCAACTACAAATACTGACCTCCCCATCCGGGAATCGAACTCGGATCCCTTGACTCACTAGCCAGGAGTTCTAACAACTTTTAAAATTTTTTAATTTAAAAATCTAGTGGTGAGTACCACAGAGACTTGCACACTTTTTTTTATTGTTTTTTTTATTTGAGTCACCTCAATTTTATAGAGACAATTTTTTGAGACCACTTGGACAAACACAAATAAACACCCAGCTAGACCTGGGAATTTAACCCAGAACCCCTTGCATCAAAGTCGGCCGCTCAACCTGCTGAGCCACACGCACTGAACCAAGCCGCAGGACCTATACAGTATATTTTATAATGTGATAGTTTATCAAGCAGTACTGTAAACAAATTACAAAAAAATATTTACGGCAGCGAGAAGAAATTAAATTTTATTTTACCATAAAAACTTCAAAAATTTTCTACATTAGCATGGTGAATCGCAGTAAAGAAGTCGTATAGACGTTAATTGCGTGACTGGTACGTAATTTGTTATGATAGAATTGAAAGAAAAATAGCGAAATATAAAGTGTTGATTGCAAGTGAATTGTCATATCCCCCAATAACTTACTTTAGGCTATGTAGTACGTACTCAAAATAAAAAAAAAAAAATAATTATTAAGTATTTTTGAAACGCCTTTCAGTTATACGTAAATAAATAAAATAAATGTACGTCATAAATTTATCTTTGTAATCTGTAAATATTTTCCGGAGATACAATAAGTACTTGAATTAACTATTTTTAACTTTGGCATGCTGATTATATTTATTTTTCAGTTCAGCACTGGGAAATTTTCAGTCATCTTATTATTTAAAATACTATTCTGTTATAATTTTTGAGTAAGTGAAGATATGTTGGCCAATACTTAACATCTAGGTGTATAGCGCTGGTGAGGGGTGATATGAGTATGGAGCACGATTCCTACATGCGAAAATCCGAGGATCGACCCCGCCGAGAATCGAATCCGGATCGCCTTGAAGGAAGGCGTGCGCAAACAGAGAGAATGGACTTGCATTGAGACATTTGCTAGGCGCACATTTCCAGAAATTTTGCGTAACTCTGTACCCGTCACGTGATCTCTTGCACCTGTGTGTTTGTGTGTTTATTCTCACTACGATGCAACCAGGCTCTACGAAAGGGTGCACATTTTTCGCTTCAGTCATAAAACAACGATATTTAAGGTGGTGGTTTCCTTAAAATCTTGGATTTTGTTAAAGTTGTTCGTAACATAAGTTTGATAGAAATTATTTAAAAATCAAAGCCAAGTAAGGTATTATAAAATTGCTTAACAATTACTGAAATGTAAAATCGTCAGCTTAGTGCAAGAGTTGGGTAACTTAATTTTTCCAAGTTTCAGTTATCTGCGTATGTCTACATAATCCTTATGACTGTTCCTTTTGATGTGTATACATTTATGAATGTGTGAATTAGGAATATTGCTGCAACACAAATTTGCATTCCAACAAATATCTGTGTGTACGACAAAAGCAATTTTCAATGTTACATATGGATATCTCCAGCTACAGTTACCTTAAGCCGACGATATAATTTATCACTGTTATCTGTGTGATCGTCATTGGTGGTTAACCAATAATTTATTGTTTCCAGTCCCAAGCCAGAAACTATGGAAGACAGTAAGCTCACCTTTAATTTTAAACAAATCTGTTAAGAGCTGATGCATGTGATTGGCTGTGAATGTCAACATTTAATCATAAAAATTGTTTACGAGGAGCCGAGAACAAACTCAATATATCAAGGAAAGTACCCCCTTAACCGGCCGGTGTAATGGATTCGAAGTCGTGTGTCACCTGAATCACGTTTTTATAAGCTTCTCGAAGAGGCAGGATTTTGCGCCGATATTCCTTTATCCCGTGAACAGTCTGGGCTCTCGACTGAACCATAGCAGCTTCCGAGGTCAAGTTTCCAGTTTCTGCTCACAACATAGACATGCAGAGTCAATACACACGATATACACTACCAACAAATGTTTTTTATATTTGTTTAAAAACATGGCAATTGCGATAAAGTATAGACGAAGGACATTTACAAAACATGAATGAAAGAAAACAACTTACTGTTTAATACAGACGGGATGAGTTGTATAACATTGGAAGGATATACTCCAGCACGTTGCAACATTACAGCTTCTTCGAATGTTTTCGGAAAATCTGTCAAAATGTTACAATATTCTGTTATTATGAAAACAATCAAGTGATAAAGAAGCGGTCCACACTACACCTATGTTTCAGTTAGATTTCTTAGCCTGGCCGAAATAATTATTTTATGTTTAAAGCAAACACTCTTTTATTTGTAAACATTATTTATTTATTTTCCTCCAATGTTTGTAGAGAGTTCGATGTAAAAAAATTGTTTTACAGATATTTCGCGCGTTCTAAAATATTTCTCATATTGCTGCCATTGTGTAGATATGAACACGGCGTTACAAAAAGACAAGTAAAAAAATGAAAATCCACTAAGTGTTGCCGCCTTCGGCGGGGTCACACTGTGTAATAATAACTTACCGACAAGTATCCACCCCTTCTCTAGGAAAGGACTTGTCTTCAGAACGTCATACGACCGCTGTTCAAATGTTTTCGACGTCATCTGTTCTTCCTCAGTGCTCTGGAACATACTCGCAATATAATATAACATGTACATTAAAGGATTCAAACACATCCGACACATATAACAATCCTTTACAAAATAAAAAGTAATAATTTTGTGTATTCAACACTTTTTCTTAAGGGAAGTGTTACACAGTTTTATTGTAATATCAGTTTTTGAGACATAACATTTATTTTTTCAAATCCTACTATCAAAAATTTTCTTTGACAATACGTATGCTATATTCTAGGTAAAATGCTTTACATAAATAATAATGGAATCTTTCATTAATTTTTCATACAGAATCATTGCAAGAGAATTATCTTGCAATTATTCTGCATGACAAATTAGTAAAATATTTCATTATTATGTGTGTCAAGCAGTTTATCAAGAATATATCCTATGCTTTGTCAAAGAGAAAATTTTGATAATACAAATTGAATAAATGTAATGGCTCAAAAACTGAAAATACATTAAAATTGTCTAACACTCCCCCTTAAGAGCGCCGCCTACCACGCGCTTAAAACATATTGCAGTGTGTTTGTAAATACATATTTTTACGAAACTATTCCACAAGTGTCCATTTTGTCAATGTACGAAAAGAAAATACACTTCGAACGATGATAGGTTTCAAAACAACACGCCAGTTAGAAAAATCATTTCGGAACTCTTCAAAATGGCTGAAAACAGTTTTTCCAACCTGTTATATCTTTAAAAATACCCACGGATTTCGTGTGAAACTACTCTAGAAATATGCAAACGAACTTTCCGCCAATATAAAGACTGGGTCACCACTGAAAGAGTCAGTCAGGCGAGTGATCTACGATACCACTGCACGCTGTTTCAGTGGCTTGCGGTAGAGGCGATACCGCACCAGATGAACCGGTCAACATCGCCCTTGGCGCCGTGCCTAGCTCACACAAACACACGGCCACCAGGCGGGCGCCTTAATTTATTAATAACAGTCCAATAACCATTACAAAATTATGTAATTAAAGAACTCACTCATATTGGTATTTTCCAATCTGTGTAACACGCAAGCTTTAAAAAATACACCTATGCAGATAACATTGTGATATTTGCATGTTCCCACATTAACTTTAAGGTGGTCGCCTGGGTGAACAATTGTACGTGTTCGAGCCTTAGTAGTACAGAAGCAGGGAGGACAACGTAATATGCGCATCGCGCCCCACCCTGGACTCTAGGTTCATGTCACTGAACTGGCGTACGGACTTCTTGCCGACAACTCTTCGCTATGAGACTTTCACAGGCGATATATTTTTATGACTTAATATTAGAGATAAATATATATTGTACATGCTTATACCTTTTGAAAGATTTTGCGTCAAGATTTTCATACCTTAAAATGATAGCAAAAACAACCACTTTCGCCATTTTCAGCAGTATGAAAATAAACTTTACAGATAAATAGAGTAGATTAAATGAGTAGCTACACGTGTAACGTTCTTGGAAGTTGATCCTAAGCAGACATCACTTCCACGCGCTAAACAGTTTTCGAATAATCTTGTAACGGACTAAGTTCTGCATGCCGTTCTGCGGCATGAGGCAGACGGCCATCTAAACTAGTGTAAAAGAATTGAGTTACCTGACTACTCAGAGAGTCGATGTCAGCTCTGGTCACCGGCAATGCTCCAGTCAGCTCGCATAAACACTCCGCAATCCCATTCAAGTCTACGGCAACATCACATCTAATCTATAGCATCATACCAGCTACTTTTCTCTTTAACATATGGTAAAGTTGGGTTACTTTGCCCTAATTTTGGAGTCACATTGCACCACATAATTTTGTTATACCGTAAAGTAGGGCAACCTCGGCCAGTTTTGGGGTAACTTTGTTCCAATCAAAATTATAGTTTTGAAGTCATTTGGTTAATAAACAGACAATTGGAAGTCTAGTGCTTAAAAATCCATTTAATCCAGTTAGATAAAATTTGCAATGTTATTCATTAAACGATGTAAAAATCAAAATTTTGAGTGGAATAGGGAAAGTTCCTAGAAAATTTTTTTAATGTTTACCTCATTTTTTCGAATTATTTCGGCACTAAATGCAGCCAGGAAAAGCAATAGCTCCGTGAACATTGTAATTTTCGAATTATTCGGCTTTAAAAATGCCATATTTTCAAACGCCGCCACAAACATTGAAAACGCGTTCTTATTGGCTAACACATTTATGACGTAGACTTACTTGTTTTGGTTAGCCACCGCACGCCAGACACTATTGTGTGTAATGGAATTTTTCAACGACTTACTAAACTAATAAAATGTAGCGAACCTTGTTACGTAAAAGTTAATTCTGGGAATTCGCCCGTTGTTTAGGCATGCGTGGTTGTAGATTTGGTAGCCAACAACGAAGATTTATTTCACTTGAGTTGATTTTAAACGAGTGAAGACAGCAATGTATTAGTAGGCCTAGCTCTCACTCGCACATTGAGACGTTTTAGTTATAGGTTTGAGTTTAAGTAAATTTAATTTAAATTCTAGAGAGATAATAACTTACTATGAATTAAGTTTAATGCTTCAGATCCGATATATTATCATAAGTTTAGTTTAGGTTTGAAAGGTCAGATGAACGAAGTTCACATGCGTACAAAAAGTGAACCTATCGAGCTTATGTTTGGAATGCGTTTAACCAAGCCTGGCACTGGCTATGATCGACATTCTAGTTGCACGAGTTGGTAAAATAACACGGCAGATCAATTATTTTATTACAAGTAACATCTTTTCTCTCAGTAATGTTTACGTTTCTCGTGAACGGCATTGAGAACTGTGCTGCCATCTCGGGGCAAGTTTCGCAAGACCCCGCCTACCACTCGAATTATCGGCCAATCACGGGTGTTTGAACTCGCGTATTGGCTAATGACGTAGCCACAGTCAGTGGAAGAGCCAAAACACTACAGCTGTAGAGATTCCGTCACAACCTGCACGCTATTGACTGCAATTTTTAACTTAAAATAACTTATTTATTTCCTGCTAACCGTGTCATGTTGTACATAATACAGCATTACATACGTATACTGTATTTTTGTCGTTGATAGCAGACTATTAGGTTTCTTTAAAGCTTAAACCATGCAGTCCGCCTTGATTTATCAGACGTCGCTAAAGTTAAGATTTTATTCCGAGTAGATTGAATTTTATTGCTGCGAAACGAACTATTATCCACATTTATACCCTTCGAAGTTCAAGCTATACTCGATTTTACCGCATAAACTACCTTATTTAACACAATTACACGACTTAAACGTAAGCTGCTGTCGTTTGTGTATTACGTACATTTAAATGTACAGTATCGTGACGTCACGGGGAATTCAACATGGCCGTTCACGTTTTTGCCGCGCAAAACAGACTGCTAATTTCATTTAAGTTTTTCCGGAGTTACACAGACGCAATGAAAGAAAGTATGGTACCGTTGTTCATTAAATTAGACGCACTTTTGAATAAAAATATAATAAAAAAATAGGAATTTTCCCTATTAAGTTACCCCCCAGGGCCATTGTGGCCTCTGTTTACAGAACGCGAAGGTTGTGCAAAATCTCAGATTGTTGGAAGTTTCCACAATTCACAGCTTTAGTAACATACAGTACTTTAGAGTGGAACTTTCGCATAGAATGAAATAAATCCGGTGGTACAAAGTAACTTCCCGTCCCGGTATTTCTGTTTGTGAAAATTATAAAGCTTAGAATTTTTTAAGCTGTGGTAATTAAATATAAACTGAACATCAGTAATTGAAATTTCTAAATGTGTTCAATTTGTTTGATTAAAAATAATATGTGTAAATGGTTGTAGAAGCCACTGTGTAGAAGAACACAGAACCACGGGACATTATGGCAATAATTTAAGAATGCTGTGATATGATTTCGAAGTTTATTTTATTGTTGCCGATGTGTACACTCGTAAGCTTGCCACTGAAGCCACGCACTTTAAATTTAAATCAGTGGAATATTCACAGTTTAAATAAGTTGCAAGAATGTTATCTGGCGAACCGGTTTTTAGCAAATTTAATAAGTAAAAAATCACTGAAAATCTTGGGTTCAAACTCAGGGGTGGGTCCATTGGGGTAGGGGAGGGGGGAGGTCAGGGGGGCATTCACACTCCATTAACCTTTAATGTGTAGTTTATCCAGAAAATAATACAAAACTTTAAAGAGGTATATTCAATTTTTTGTTTAGGAAAAACCGCGAATATCAATATTTTGCACTGTAAATACTACCGGGGGAGAACCCCCAGACTCCGCTTCTTTGACACGGGATGTGTGTGGGGCATAGCTACTGCCACTTTTCAACGAATGCCTCCTTCCCCTGGATCCGCCCCTGTGTATGTTGACCTTTCTATTGGCAACTTGTCTCACACACATTACTTTTGCTTGACAAACCTAAGTGAAGCCCCGGGTAAGGGAGGTAAGAATGCTAGTGTTTCGAGATTGTCGTGTGTAGGCAGTAGAGGGGAATGCTTAGAGCCCTTCCTGTACATTCCATTGTAAGCGACTACATGTAGTAGGTCTAATAGGCCTGTGCAATGATATACCTTGTAGATGCGCAGTGCAAAACGACACGACCTGGACAACAACTAACTATAGTTCATTCGCCGAAATGTGAGAGTTGTAGTTTTGTGAACAAGAGTGCGTGATACTAGTATAAGCAGTAAGGGGTGTACAAGCTACTAACCAGCGCTCGCTGCTGCAGTGTGACGAGAGTTAAATTGGCGACTGGTCAAGCGAGTGTTCGTATTGTTTTCTGGTATTGTTTTAACACATGTTTACATGTACGCCCAACTAGGGCTGTTCTGTACTGTTTATTTACTTATCGATCAATCGTGATACATGCACTGTATGTTCGGTATAGTAATTATGTCTACAACACATGTAACATGAATGATATCAATTACACATAAAGTTCGCGTAATGTCTATAGAATGGTTAGTGTCTATATATCTTATGTGACGGTTATGTTAAAAGTATGATGTAAAATAGTTAATGTGGAATAAATGTATTTAATAATTATTTTACGGATTCCACAACGCTGTCACTTGCACAATACCGATGGTTTGATATTAAACGAGGGATTTAATAATTTTAATAAACGGGTCTTCTCACATCACGCTTTGCGAATTCTTGCGGGTGGCAGCGGTCTCACGAGAAAAATCTGTCTGCTCGAACAGCCTGTCGTTCCCTCGCGGTTACAGACTGTTCATGAAATGGCCATATTACTTAATTACATCGATCAGTATCGTAGGTATTATCGAGAATCGTTATGCACCAAACGTAGAAAATGTCATTGTCGAGAATAATTAATATAGCCTATCAAAACATGTAACATCCCGACTGTCAATTTCCCGGGGTTCTTCACACTCATAAGTTCCCACGACTTTATTTGCTCATATTCGCCTAAATATCACCAATTTGTGAATGATATTCTACGTTCAATACCTGTCTGCTACTACACGTGACGAGCAGGGGCGCAACAACAGGGGGGAGGGCAAGGGTATTTTGCCCCCCCCCCTCTGAATCCTTGAAGAGGGGGCAAACGGGGGCAAAGAGAGTGCAGTACAAGTCGGATAAATAATTTTGTAAGTACTGCAAATATCCTGTAGCATACATCCAAACATTTATGAGTATAACGTGGTATAGTGTTCATACACAAGCGTGAACGCGTTCTCATGCTCACCAACACACAATATATGATGAGGACGAACGCGTTTCGTCTTAACGAGTTTCGTCTTAACTTTTGAAAACGCGCACGTGTTTTTACATTCCTCAGCGACAAGCGACAAAGGTTTCCCACCCCACCACTTGTTTTCCTTTTCCAGGAAAGGACTGACCGAGCCGTAACGACTCGAAACCTTACCCACCCTTATCAGGGAAAATCCCATCAGTCACGCAAGTTACTTCTGGAGTTTCGTTACATGCATGTCTGTCTCAGTTTCTGGTAAAAGAGGCTATGGTTAAATTGCAATCTCTGCAGCAGCAGACACCAGTAATCACCAAACTGTGCAATGTTTTAGCAGTGGAACAACGCACTAATCAGATAGCCCTCGCAGCTATTTTTACGACAGTTAAGTACTTGGGACGTCAAGGAATTTCTTTTCGTACAAATGAAGATCAAGACGGAAACTTCATGCAGCTACTTTTATTACGAGCTGAAGACGTACCAGAGTTAAAAAACTTTTTACAAAGGAAAAAGTCATTTGTTTCATGGAAGGTACAAAATGAAATAATTGAACTTATTGCCCATAAATTACTTAGGGACCTCGTGGAAACAGTTAGAAACGAAGGAAATTTTAGTGTAATTGTAGATGAAACACGGGACGAAAGCTGTAAGGAGCAGGTATCAATTTGCTTAAGAACAGTTGTGCAACATAACTTAGAGATAGAGGAAATGTTTGTGGGATTGTACGAAACCTCAGAAACTACAGGAGAAGTTCTTTTCAAAATAATTTAAGACGTATTGTGTCGATTTGATCTAAATTTTTCCAATTTACGGGGACAATGCTATGATGGTGACTCAAACATGTCTGGACATATCAAAGGTGTACAAGCAAGAGTGCTGAAAGAGCAACAATTAGCATCGTATATACATTGTTCCAGTCACTCTCTGAACTTAGCTCTTCAAGATACAGCCAAGCATGTTCGACAAATACCAGACGTATTACAGTATGTAAATGATATTGGTGCGTTGGTTCAAGGTTCTCCAAAACGACAAGACACATTTTCAACTTTAGCAAACGACCTGAATATCAAAGAAACCCGGCCTAGAACAATCTGCCCTACACGTTTTACTGTTCGTGTCAAAGCTATTACAGCTGTCATTGAATCCTACCCAATGGTGTTACAGTTTCTAGGAGAAATCGCAGAAAGTAGAGAAGAAGCTTCCACTAAAGCTCGGGGATTGCTCACCCAGTTTTCCAAAGCAGAAATATATTTCATGCTCCTTGTATGCTTGTCGGTTTTTGGCGACACAGAAAGACTGAGTGTTGTTTTGCAATACAAAACACAAACTGTATGTGGTGCAAAAGAGGCTGTCCTTGCAACATTGCAATATCTGAACGCAAAACGTTCTGAAGACAAATTCAACGAACTTTGGATCAGTATGGAGTCAAAAATGAAAGACTTGAACCTCATACCTCCTGCACTTCCACGACACAAGCATGCACCAAAACGCATCCAGCATACTTCAAGTCCTGCAGAAGCCCATCAATTTGCAACAGCTAAGGAAATGTATAGAAAAATATACTACTAATCTCTGGATTGTGTGATTGGAGAAGTTGAGAATAGGTTCAAATAACCAGGGTTTGAGAAATACTGTAGGCTTGAAATGGCACTCGTTCAACATCCTGTAGAATTGAGTGAAGATGTCACTGTAACATTGAATGAACATAATTTTGATATTGCTAGATTAAGTCGCCAGTGGGAAATGTTACATGAGCTTTATCCAGGTCTCAGTACTGTGATAGCCATAGCATCGAAGTTTAAAGAAATGCAACACGAAACACGTTGTTTGTTTGTAGATACTCAGGAATTACTTCGATTGCTCCTGCTTATTCCTGCCACATCTGCTACTGCTGAACGTTCATTTTCAATGCTTCGGAGACTGAAGAATTATTTGCGAACTACAGTGTCTCAAGAGCGACTGAATCATTTGTGTATATTAAATTGTTATCAAGAAATGGTGGATACAATTGACACGAAGGGTCTTATGTCAGAGTTTGTAAATATAAATAATTATCGTGTGCAACTGTTTGGCAAAGTCTAGCTCTGGTATAACTAAAGTGAATTGTTACTGCTTGCAATGTTTAATGTTTCCCAAATTAAAATAAATGTCCTAACAAGAAAGATGGCTGTAATTTTTGAATTTGAGTTTTGAATTTTCCATATTGTATACGTATTTGTTGAGTATTTTAGAATATAACTATTAGTACTTTTAATTTTACAAAACAATTTTCTCAATCAGTAATATGTCAATATAATTATATTTATGTAAATAACGTGTACTTAAATAATATAGTTAGTGCGTACTTTTAACGATTTGTGGTTATTTTCATTGAGGATTTCATTATAAAGGATTGGTAATAGTAACAAGTTGTACGCGTGTAATATACACGTGCCTGAGACTTAAATTGTAAATGTTTTCTTTTTAGGTATAAAGTTTTTTGAGTACTTGTAAATAAATCTGCCAATCTGTGTACAGGTTGAAAGTAAATAACTTGAACTCTACAAGTTTTTTATTATTATTTTATTTTCAGCAACCCCTGCCCATATTTTTATTGTTGCCCAAATCTCTTAACTTTCATTATTTACAAAAAATTTTAAATAGTACCTTAAAATATGTAAGTATTTCTACTAGCTGAAGAATTAATCTTCAGTTAAGGAAACTGCTGAAATAGCACCATTTTGCACCTTGGAATCCAAATTTTCCCGGGGGAGGGCCCCCGGACCCCCCACTTCAATAGGGAGGAATCGGTGATTCTTTAAAAATAGGTATATTGCCCCCCCTTTGGATATTTAGTTGTTGCGCTCCTGGTGACGAGCATTCATTCCGGACACCCCTGATTACAAGCTGCAATCACGTGAACACTGCGTGTTTTCATTGACAAACCTTACCTTCGATCACGTGCATGTGCCTCGCGCGCTCTCACTTGAACGCGAATAGACAGTACACACTGGTTGTCACTTTTTTGCTGACGAGACTGTACGCAGTGCATGTCGCGACGGCCATGCTCCTTGCTCGCTATCGGCTGGGAGGGTGTAGCGGCACAAAGGAGAGTAGGAGGGTGAGGTATGTCAGAGAAGGGGGGTGGCTGTAGTTGGTATATTTTCCGAGGACACACTTAGGTTTGTCGAGCAATATTCTCTTTTGGTAGAATACCTTACCCTCCCTGCAAACCTAGTGTTCGAAATCTACAAATTGTTCGTTACATTTCTTGACATGTTGAGTTCAAGGTTACCTTCCAACTTCTCTCCAATTTGCCAGTTTGTATATTCTAGCAGTTCACATATCACAGCTTCTCAACTACGTTCACCTATAGGTGTCATGATGTTATGGACTTAATAATAATCGTTTATAAGTTTCGTTGCAATATGTCTCTTGCAATGCACTTTACGTTCATATTTACATTTATTCTTAGTGCTGTATTGTTCGAAAACTTCAGGATATTGCATGTTTGTTATATTTCCTGGCAAATGATAACGACTTGACTGCACAGTAACTAGGAACCTTAAACCCACACGTAATGGTTTCTACTACAGTGGAACTTGGATAATTCGAACCTCAAGGGACCGTCCAAAAACTTCGAATTATCCAAAAATTCGAATTAAATAAGTATGTAATAAATTAGGGTCAAAACAATAAAAAATCGTATTTTTTATCAAATCTCTTAATTACATTACTCTTTGAATGAAAATAGTACCGTAAAAACGACATTAAAATGCACCTAACA
>PNEQ01019799.1:0-40703 GCA_003012365.1 Medauroidea extradentata
GGTGAGTGCATGAATGATCAATTTAAATTAGTAATTTGTAAATAAATTGAACTCAAAATACTTCAAACAATTGCTCTTTATAATTTTTTTTAAATTTTTAAACTGAGATTCGGATTCGAGGGGTGGATTCGAAGAACACTTAGGTATTCGGATTCGAGATTCGGATTCAAAAAATTTGGGATTCGACCCATCACTAGTACCTAACAATCCCAATTTTTCTGGGGGGAGGATCGCAGACTCCCCTTATTATTGAGAGGGATTGGTGCTTCATATAAACCACATCACATCATTAACCATGACTTTGTGCCCTCATATGGAATTCTTTCTCGGACCACCACTGCACTCACTTTATCATGCATGCATGCCCTTCAAAATGTTTGCGTAACACCCCATAGTCCAATACAGCAAAAACAGATAAACATGTAAAAGATATGATCATAATTGCCAAACTTATAAGCAGCCCAGGAAGTACCTATTTAAATGTATTGTAATTGGAGTTCCTTTCAAAATGTGGAGTAGATACAGTATCTACATAACTCAAATGGACTAAATATTTTGCTGGTGTGGCCAGTTAAAAATACTCAAGACAGTAACTCTGTACCTGAAAGAGAATTGTGTAGATGCAAGACAACACAACATGTTCGAGCATGCTGCTAATCACCTCTCATTTCTTCTTTTTCAAAGTCTATAGCGATATAGGGGTGTAACACATGAGTATGATCACAGTTGATCAAATGAGGCAGACAGGAGAGTACCTAGAATTGTTGAATTCTTTATTATTTATTTAGGTCTAGCAACATCTTTCTTTGGTCATAACGTTTGTCAAAATGTATATGGAGAATTTGGTGGTTTTACTCTGTATATGAAGTCAAATGTAAATTAGAATGGGCCACAAAATTGTAAATGTGAGGCAGATTACAAATGTACCATTAATTACAGTTAGTACGTACAAAAGACAGAAGCACAAGTACTTTCGTGTTGGTACTTGAGAGAGACACGCTAGATACAGACAAATACACTCTAGGTCAACCAGTTACCGCCCACCATCTTACAGTACCGGTCTACTATTTGCCAGAGGAAGCCACCTTTTTCGCGAAACGTGATTCTGCGCAAAATGAGTCTCATCCTTTTGTTGTGTCACTATAAAGCCCCACTGTACCATGTAAGTAAACTTGTGTTTCTCTAATTTGCACATGTAATTAATCACAATTTTGGTAATAATTCCAAAAATTTTTAGCTAATTATTCCAGACATAACAACCAATTTGTTAACTAGAAGTATTATTTCTTTACTTGCAGTTACCTACTTGCACCAAGTACTGTATGTACAAACCATACAGTCAACATAACACTTTGCAATGTTTACTGTAATTAAGAATGAATTAGGTATTACATTGTTTGATTTATTCTAAAAGTGTTATACTCTTTACCTTGCCCTTCATAACACTCTTTGTGCAAGTAGCGGATGCCTTAATCAAACAATTAAAATGCATGTCAAAAGATAAAACTACCAATAGGTTTATTCTTAAACTAATTTGTACACAGATGATTTATATACATATTATTGCACTTAAAAAACCACAATTTCAATTCATTTGGGAACACACAGTAATATAAAAAAGTCTAATCTATCTCCTGCCTATACAACAGAGCACATTATACATACAGCGGAATATGTACACATTGTTTTTATAATGAGGTATGATGGTACCATTAGTAATCACTGTAAAGGTAAGGAACTTAAAAATGTTTTTTCTTTGTTTTCTTCAGCACTAATGCCACTTGAATCAGTCTTGGTCCCTTGACGCCACTCACACTTACAGCCATGGATGCCATGCAGGGTCCATGCGACACAAGTTGTCAGGGTTATTGGCAGCAGTTACAAGAGTACCAACCTAAAAATAATCACACTTCTCATAAAAGATTCTTACTTACCAAAAAAATAAATAACTACTACATTGAAATTTAAATTTAAGGCGATACATACAATTACTGTCGAGTAAGAAAGGTACATGCATCAGTAAATGACATCAGGAAAAGCACTAAAAATATTGTACATTCACATACAATTTAAAATTATTATTAAAACTAAATTTAACTCCAGTCTGTCGAAGTATTTGGGTATGTCTGTCATGTGACACGAAAACAGTACAACTGGTTACTGTCCTATTTTTCGTGGCACCCTGAGTCTTGAAAATTTTTTGACAGAATTTCGTAATACTGGTTTGAAAGTACTAAAAACATTTACTATCAATTTGGAAAAGAAATACGCAAATTTTGAGTGTGCCATAGTAATAACATCTCTGACTAAAGAAATTGAGCGCAAATAAATATAAATAACTAGGGGTGTGCGAATAGTGGTTCTAGTGTTTCGAATAGTTTTCAAATTAATATAGATTTGCCAATGCACACTTTTGCATTTCTACGGAGACATAGAAATCCACTTTGCTTTATTAATGAAAGCATCAAAATTTAGCAGTTTTTTTCTTGATAACCTTGAATATTCTTAAAACTTACTATTAGTTTATGTTACTTTGTACCTGTTCTTACAGCAATATTCTGCTTTTTCTTCTCACTTTTTTAATGTTTGTGAGACAAAACCAAATAGTTTTTTACATAAGTGCTTACTACAGATGGCATTGCTGATAAGAGTTTACTTGCCTACATGTATAAAGACAAAAAGAAAAAAGTACTTTTCTGAAATATTTATAGACAAATCTTAGTAGGCATACAGAAATTGAAAACTAAATTAATATGTCGTAAAATATTACAATACTACGAAAAACTTGAAATTAGTGTGCAGGAAACAATGTAATGCTAATGTTTAGAGAGACTGATCACTCTTCAAACTAATTTTGGTAAAATAACAATTAAACTTCCTACATGTTTCATATATGAAAACATTTGTAGAGTAGTTATATAGAAAATTTGAACATTCTCAATCGGCTAATTACATTAGCAAAAAATAACTGTATCAGTAATTAAAAAATGTTGCCCACAGGACATTCGCATTAACCATTTCATTCAGGCCTTGCTAACTTACAAAAATGTTTACAATGTCACAATATTAGCATTCCATCCCAACGAATACCTTGGATCCACACTTTACTCACATTAAAATAGGAATTGCAGACCACACCAAAAGCTGAAAATTATGTTTTCCCCCGTTTTGGCCAGTTAAATTCATGTTCCCACTCTTTGCGAAATCGTTAAGGATCCACACTATTTTTTTTTGCTTCTTTAATTAACGAAAATAATAATTATTAACTTCCCCGCAGCAAACATTTTATGTAAATAAACCGCACAAATGTAAACAAACGGCATTACAAAAAATTTCATAGATATACGCATGGTAACTACGTAGACAAACTTTCGCTCGCAGCCATGATCTACACCACGGCCGTGATCTTATAACCGCCGCCATCTTGTATATATCGAAATGTTTCCGTTAACGCATATCGCTAAGCTTCAAGTGCAAAGTTACTATCAGCGCGAGTATATCTATGGCCACGAATGTGACTCCTCTCGTGAACATGTAAATATTTATGTTGTAAACAACTGTGAATGTCAGTTAATTTACTTATACATATTTTAACCTTTAAATATCCGTGAATTATTTTATGCTTGTATATAGAAACAGCCTTGTTATTACCTCAGATTATTTTAAGAAATTGTTAAAAATTCACTATTCGAATTTGTTTGAATGCTTCAAAATTTGGGAATCTGGTATTCGTTTCACGAATTCTAATTAATACAAATTTACTATTAGAAAAATATTCGTAATTTCAAACATTCACACACCCCTGTAAATAACCCATTTTTAACCATGAAAGAAAGTTTGGAAAGTTTCCGAGAAAGCATCAAATTACAGTACGTATATTAATTTAGGTTGAGAGATGTTAGCAGTTTATTTGACCCTGTATTACATTACAATGAAATTAATGCCAAAAATTTAAATAGCACAGCAAGATTTAAAAGTTTTCTAGGAACAACTGATGTCTTAAGCTATAATACACAGAATAGTGAAAACTTTTCAATACAAACCTCAAGGGACATAAATGTTTGCAGTTTATAATGCTAAGGTCAGTATTAACAGGTGTTTGCTAAAAACTATATAATGTCTCTACAAACTATATCAGAACAATTATCTCCACAATACTGTCCAAACATTATAATCACCACGAACATTATTTTGTATCAGTAACCTTCATATTACAATACTAAATACAGTATAAAGAAAATATTTATCAATCAATAAAATTTACTTTTAATTTCTCATCTCATCCCACGGGAAACAGGAAATAAAATGCAATAACAAAAATTCTTTACAAATTAAGTTTGGCTATGCTAAATTTACTTCCAATGCATTGAAAAAAAATTAATAAATATACAGTACATTTCCATACAGATATTACAGTATTTCATCGCACAATCGCCGCCACTGCGTAATCGTTGCAGCTAACTTTTAAGATGACAGAAATGGTAAAAATGCTTTCATCGCATAATCATCGCACCGCAATGTTTTGTTTACGTTTCTCGTTTCTGCCCCAGAGATGTTAACTACGTTCAAGAACAAAGTACAACACTATTAGAACAAAATGGTTGCCGCATGAATCTGTTATAGTTAGTACCAAAATATTCCGCTGAAATGAAAGAGAAACATAGTAGCGTTACTAGTTTCAACAGTCTGCCATCTTGTGTGTTTGCCTCGCATGTGGACTTTCCCAACTGAACATAGCATATCTATAACGTCGCAAAATAAAAATTAAGTTTGTAAACACTGCACGAACGGTATCGGAAATGCAACAAAACTGTTCCGTCGTTATTGTAAATCACTTTTTACTTCTAAACATTTTTAAATGTCAGTCAGCAAAGCAAAAAAAAATTAGATTTTTTTACAGTACGACTGGCAGAAGTCGAAAACAAAAACTTCAAGTGAAGCGGAACTTGGAAAACTACTGTACTGATCTGTTTTCTAATAACCAAAAGTACCTATTTACTGGTAAATTTTTATTTACAATTTTTACTAGGTACGTAAGTACCAGTAAATACTGCTGACCACAAAATGTGTTCCCGCCAAATGTACCTACAGTATATATTTAATTACGCTCAAAATTAGAGTGCCAAACAAAATCAACATAACCTCCAAAGTCTAGTAAGTTGTATAAATTTGGTGTTTCAGGATTTATACATCAATATTTCCGCCAAAATTACTTACTTTAATATAATTAGGGTCAATGATGAAAAATGTTAATTTAAAAAAAATTACCAATGGAATTTTTCTCGAGTAATGGTCGCACCCACGATTTTTCGCAATAAATTTGGCAAAAATATGCAACGATTATGCGGTAAAATACGGTATCAGCTCCAAAATAACGCTCACTCCATTACAACAAATGTCTTTGTAAATACGGTTTTACAGGTACCCAACACATTCAACGCATTCATGTTAATAAACAGGTATCTGTAATTAGTACATCCTTCTTGCATATAGCAAGGTACAAAGGTTTCTTACTGCCACTTATATTAAGCCTAAGCCATTGTGAAATATAATGTAATAAAAATATCAACTCGCTGTGTTACTGCATGTGTGCTGCTGAAATGTTGGGCCCAAGAACACCTTGGAGAGAACATAATTAATAACCTGTACATTTATGTATTTATACATGAACCATAAACCATTCAAATGCATGGAATTAAAAAAAAAAGTTACACAACTGTACGAAAAAACATTTTAATAGGATCTAATAGAATTTTATACCAAAAATATTTCTCAATTCTAAAATGAGGGGGAAAAAAAAATACTGAAACAGAACGTGTGTGTGCGTTCATGCATGTTTTTTTTTTACAAGATTTTACAGTTAATGACCAAAAGTTTAATTAGATAACATTTAATAGAAATATGTATTATAAAAATACAGTAACTAATTTTTCTAACCAGAACACATGAGTGGTCAAAACAAGACTTTACCTTGCTGTCAGTGTTCTCAAAGCTAGCCACCGTATTGACACGGGACATGATAGCAGTCACTGCCCTCGTAACCATACTGATCAGCAAGTCGCCCTCCATATCAGGTGGGTTCTGATCCTGCGAGTCTTCCTGTTTCTGCAAAACACGAAACACACCCTCCATTATGGACGTCTTTCTAAACCCAAGTAAAACGTCATTAATTACTGCTCTGTACATATCAACTTCTAAAATTATGGTATTTATCATGATTAACCCGAAAATAAGCGACAAATTCATAAACCCATAACACTTAACCAAATTAATCAAACAGCACATTTAAACCACAAATAGACATTAGCAACTTTATACAAGTCCTCAGACAGTGAAAATAAAACATAAAATTTGGTGACTTTGAAGAGTCAAAGTACTGGTAACAACAAATTTATATTAACTTCAACGAAAATTATGTCATGATTTATAAATGGAAAATTCAACATGACGGATGATATCCCACCTTAACAATAAAGTTTTATTTTTTCCTCCTCCAGATGATATTTAAGTGAAATAATTAATGCGCAGTATTACAAAACTTTAAACGTAATGTCTTTATTTCATAAAACAGAAACAAAAAAAAAAATATGTTCAGATATTGTAAGCAAGCTATACCTTCTTGTGTCCAGCAATCATTTCATCACGAAGAATGGCCCGTAGAATGGTTTGTACCCGGAACTTGGGCTGGGACAAGCAGCGAGCGATCGCCATCATACTGGCTGTCAGGGGTCCGGTGATCCAGATAATGTTGAGGTAGTCCATGATGTTCGGAGTCATGCGGAACGGAACCGGCCTGTTCGAGTCTAAGTCACCTGACATCACAAACAAGCAACATCATTCAACTTACAGTATGTCACTAGCTGAACAAGAATCCTAAATAATATGTGTAACTTTTACAAACAAATACTGGTCAAATGATGTTGGGACATACAGCTTTCAAGCATGTCAGCCCCTCTTTGTATATGACTGTATGTGCTGCGATATTACCGGTAAAAAGTGAGAGAATTAAATATCACTTGCATCTTGAACAAAAAAAAAACATGCCGCTAAATAGAAAAGAAGACTGTACACACACTGCGTGACAATCAACATCATAATTAATATTTATGTGCAAGAAGACTTACGTTTGGTTTGGTTAATCAATTAAATACAGTAGGACCCCTGTAATTACACTTTCTAAGCGACATATGAAAAACGGTGTAAATAGAGGAAAATAAGTCTGTTGATGAGTTACTGTAATTCATAACACCAGCACAGACGTAAACTGTAATACATGATCTCAAAAAGTCTTTGTAAGTAAATGGTAATTAATATTTTAGCAAAAAAATTTTATTTAGCCTGAACATGTTTATTGTAGTATGTGGATGAAGAAACAGTGTGATTTATACTATCAACATTGATTACATTGCCCCTTTTTTTTTGTTAATTTTTGTACACATACATAGGTAGAGTCAACAGTTTTTTTTGTATTGAAATTTCATCCTACCGTCACAATATCAACATTTACTTTTTAAGTTAGGGGAAAGATACAGATAAATTCATTAATAAATACGTGTAAAGCAGGGGGAGCAAGCATCAACTGCAGTGTAAATGCCCGGAATACAATAACACAGGGAAAATAAACGGAACCGGATAAATGTATTTAAGAGTGTAACGGCCACGACGCTTCGTGGGCCACTACTTGGAGTGTATGTTCTGGTGGCATGTGGTCGGGGGAGGCGTTGGGTGTGACGGCACATCACGCTGGGCCTGCAGAGGGAAGGGAGCCACATTGTTGCACAGGGGAAGGTGCGCGGTACTACGGGTAGACTTGTCTTGGCCAGTCGAGTAGCAGGAGTCGAGCGTGACCTTGCTAGCGAGAAGGCAGTGTGGGCGAGCGAGGGAGATAAGCTCGAAACAGCTGATAGACTAGCACGTGTCATGAAGTTTGTTTGCATGCGATAGCGAGCTTCAGCGAGTATGGTGAATTACAGTTAATGAACCGGCAGTTAGTCAAGCAATGGATTCAGCTGAGTAACGAGTTAGTGAGCACTTAGTAACAGTCGCTGTCACAATTGTGTCGTGTGACATGGCGAACAGATGGGGCAATTCATGTCGGGCAGTGATAGTGTGTTGATGAGCTGGGCTCGACGATTGAGGACGTTGGACTTTTAGCCATTAATTTAGGCACTGCGTCGTAAGCCTATTTGAGTGAGAGCTGGTTGGTGAAACCCGTCTTTGTGACACAGATGTTTTTTGTGGATCGTGTGACTTGGCAAGTTGGTCGTCGTAATTTGTTTTTGGGTGACCCTTGGAACTTGCAGAGTGCTGTTGGAGATGGCATTTAACGACGCGGAGAAAAAACGGGACGTAAGCGACGTTTCTCCGAGGGAACATTGCCTGAAAGGTCGCCAGGTAAAATTGGCTACGACTCTGGGACTAAGGAAGGTCTCGCCCAGATTCTAACCTTCTTAAGGGACCAGCTACGATGTGCCGTCAAACTTTGGACTAAATACACTGCGTCTTTTGACATAGGGAGTAGGACACCTAAAAGGAAGACTGTCATATTGTATATTTTTCTGGTAACCTCTTGCTGTGGCATTTCATAGTCTTGTTTGTAAATTGTGCAGACCTGGAATGGCGCCATTTAAATTTTAGCAACAGCTGAATTTCTTTCAGAACTGTTTTGTAACTACGTATTTCAGCATTTAACTCTCATTATTGCAAGTTTGTTTATTTAGCTTCTTATGTGAATGATGTTGTAATGTGTTAGCATGGGGATTAGGCAGTTGCTAAACCATTACTCTGAATAGTTCACAGATATTTGATATTTTGGTGATTTATAGATGCTTCGCTAACTGTATTTTACATTGTTTGTATTGAAAACTAGGATAGTAGCCATTTCATGGAGTGTAAAATGCAGTTTATGTATCATTTACATTTACCAATATTTTTGGCATAATCGAGATGTTCTGGTCTATACGCTGAGTTGTTTGTAGTTCTTATGTACTACCTGAAATTTGTTTGTTGATCATAAATCTGTTTAGTACCAGTGACACAGTGTGAGTGGTTGATTGTACCATCCCTCCTTTTGACTTAATGATTCTTTATTGTAACCCTGTGGCACATTTGCAAGAAGCACTATTTAAACTTCGTAAGTTAGTTTGGGTATTTTTGGTTTCACAATGACCCATGTAAATACCACCCTTGGGGCTAGAGAATTGGGGTCCAGTTTAAAGAGTTCGCCACAAGAGGAAAATGTAATTGAGGGAAATGTAAAATCGCGGTTCTACTGTAGGTAGAAAGAGGGTTGAGGCACTCACAGGCTGGTACTTATTTACAAGAACAAATTTCATTGTGTGGCTGTGCAAAATTTTGATGGTTTAGGTCATCTTCATCAGGTGGCGAGTTAAGACAACCATCTACTTGCTGTCTAATAAAGATGGCCTAAACCAGTAACACGTTACGCACTCACACAAAAATTGTGTTAGTCCTTTTTATGTTTGTTCCTATCAATAAGTACCAGACTGTGAGTTTATCAAGCCTCTTACTACTTACATATTAATTACTGAATTAACTAAATGTCTACGTGCTTTCACTGGAAATTATATAACCAGCTATGGTACTCACACAAGAGGTAAATTCAAAGGGACTGTGGAAGTTGTAAAAGTGTGTCTACAAAATAAAAAATCTAACATCGGCAGTTATTAACCAAACTTTTCAAATCAGCTAAGCAAAATTAAATCATAAAACAACCTGTCTTTAAAAAAACTCTTAGTTTGAAAGTTTGTTATAAAAGAAAATAAATACTAATACAAGTACTGTATAGATAGGTAGGTTACCTGTAGTATCATCAATATCAAATTTGAAGTACGAAATATTGATGAGTCCAGAATCTTGGTGAATGTACATCATGTCTGGATTCAGTCTCGTCAAGTGCAACACATACTCGGCAAAACATGCTAGTGACAGTTGGAGTGTAAACTGAAAGGTAAAAAAGCAATATTCAACAGCATTTAAGAATACTGAACTTATATATGTATTACTGGACACGTGGCTACATTTACACCATACAGTACTGCACTGCTCTCATTTATTAATTTAGAATATATTATAAGTTTTATTCCATAAGAAACCAAAGTGAAGGGAAAAATGTTTAATAAAAGAACTTGGTTTCTGAAAGTAAATCATAAAAGCATATTTTTTAAAATTAATCCAATACGAATGGATTTGTATAGTAACTAGATATAACAGTAATTTTACACTCATGTAATGAAGTGCAAATACATAATATTCAAAACAGTATAAAATAACAAGAGAAAAAAGCTACAGCTTCTACTCTATTTTTACATATACATTAAAATAATGCTTAAAATGACACACAACAGTTAAAAGCTACAGAATACACTGTATGCACACAGGAAATGAGCACAGAAGATTGTATATGTTTGTTACGAACGTAGTAGACAGTGACTGACCATTTTTCGGAAAGCCCAGTAATCCGTGACTGATCCAAAGGTGCGCGTCGCCCAATCTCTGAGAAGTGATTTCGGTATCATGGTGTTCTGGACTTCCTTCAGTATGTCACGGAGAACTTGATGGCTGGCTTGCGAGCCACGAGCCTGCAAGTACAATTACATCAATATGCTGAACAATTAGTTCTTTAACAACCACAGCAACAAATTGATGTGAAATAGAGATAGAAAAGTTGTAATTTATCATGTGTAAACAATAATCCTGGGCTATCGGATGTAGTGGTCAGACCATTTGTCTCTCAGGTCAGCAATTAGGTTACGATTCCTAGTAGTTTTACCTAATTCAGATACAGGAAACATAGTGGATGTAACTGATCGAAAGTGGGTTTTCTCAATGATCTTCCATTTCCCTTGTCTTTGCATTTCATAAATGCTCCACTTTCATCTTCTCTCACGTTAGCCATTCTTATACTGGCTAAGTTACGGGCATGTCCCTCAGGTACAGCAACTTTCAACCCGGCCTACTTTCATCCATGGTTATCTTGCCTGAAATGGAACACACGACATTGACTTTCAAACTACAGTAGCGTGTATAATCCACGTGAAAATACCGAGTACCACAAGTAAGGTTCTATTTCTAAACTATGCATTACACATGCTGCATTCGTGCCTGTAATTAACTCGGTATTTACAGTATTCCAAATATAAATAAACAAATACGAGAATGATGCTGGAGAGGGATGCAACAGAGGTAAAATAGAATGCTGTTACATATAACCTTTACTAGGAGACCAATTACTGTACATTACATCAATAGGTGAACATTATACAAAATAAATTTTGAATTTCACAATTTTGCAATGTACGTGAACATGTCTCCAGAAATATTAGCAGTACACATAAGAAATTAAGAAAATAGAAGACACTATTGCTTTGTTATTAGGTATATCTCGCACGTCAGTATTAAATTAACTTCACAACAGGCGTCATGATTAGGGTAAAAAGTGAATGTTAACAAAAAGGAAATAAAAATACTTACATATGGCACAAAACCAACAAATAGTGGACAAATTGTGAAACCATAACAAGAAAAATTATGAAGAAATGTGTTATGCAAAGGATGTGTTGGAACAGGTTTCTACACTACAGTATATGAAATTATAAAAAAAAAAAAAAAAAACAATAATACTACACTGACATTGCCAGTTATTATTCACTTTTTACAAATTACAAACTGGTCACGCACAACATCCCAGAAATAAAGACACGAGTTGACAGACTGAGTACGGATAAACCTAAGCAAAAACGCAGGATTACCATTGGCTGCAGTTACAGGATCATTAGGTAAACAGCATGTAGCCCACCTGAACGGCAGCCAGACGATCATAGTAGCGCATTATAGGGGCATCATGCTCAATGCCAATACGTTGGCAACCCTGCTTGTAGATATCAAGTAAGGAGATGGAAGCAGGATTGTCCTCAATGAGCCTCATCTGAGGTCCAACAGCCACAACCCTCGGCACAGTGAAGTGCAGGAAGCGACGGGCTGTCTCCTGCCAACACAGAACACCGTCAGATAAAGACACCATTATAAAATAACTTTATATACATATGGAATTAATTAATTAATTTGGTGGGTATTAATGAATTTAAGTTAATAAATATTAACATCTGAGAAAAGATTATACTGAGACAGAATATTTACAATTTTGAGTCAAAAAATATTAAATTACTGTAATGTGTTATGTTTACTACCATTACAACCACTAAAGTAAACAGTCTTAAATAGGATATTAGATTTCACCAATACACAAAACACAAAATGTGAAATCTGTGAAGTTAAAATATCAAAACAGTATAAACATTCCTCACGAAAATAATTTTAACAGTCAAAATTACGTTGCTGAAAGTAAATAACGATGGAAAATGTAAAACAAATGTTACACATAATGACTTGTCATGCTACAATAACAAGACTGTCTATGCATGACGATGACAGCTCTGGTAATAAATAATGAGTATACATATACACACGTACAAATTTGACTTCAGTTTTGCTTCATATTTATATGATCAACTCACTTGAAGCGACAACCATAAGAGAAAACCCACAGCATCAAACAATGTACAGAAATCCCCTGAATTACGAAACCTGCGACTTACAGAAAATCACAGTTAGGAAAAATTTCATAAAGAGAAAAAAATTGTACACGAATGTTCAACTAAGACAACAGTGCACCAATGTAAAAAAAACCACATGCATTGCTCCTAGTCATCAACTTTCGTTCAAATATTTCGGACAAGGTCAAAAATATTTTTTTACATACATGTCATATTGCCTGTTTACATTTCTCATTAACTATATAGATGTAACCAAAAGTATTAATCATAACTTCACAACACACATTCCGAAACGTCACAAATGTGGACGGTTATTTATTAACGGCTAATTTCGCAGTTGTTTAAAATATGTTCCGCTGTCGTTCATCTAGTAGTTTCAAGAAACAATTTACGAAATGGCTGTGTTGTAAACACAAACACTGGATTGCGTAGCAGTATGTAGACATGTTGACACTAACGAAAAAACTTAAGTTTTTTGTTACTAAACAAATTGCTTTCATAAAGAATACACATAGATATTCACTTCCTGCACAAGTGTAAAGTTGTACAAGCCCATAAGACATGTAGCTGACATTACAAAGCAGTTTTAATTTAATAACAAATGTTCAATTACAACTGAAAAACTGTGACTGTCTCAGAAAATTTGCAAGATAAATTAAATTAGTAAGTAGGATACAAATACTGTACAAAGACCGCTTATTTAACTTAAATCACCAGACAACAATTAATACAAATGTCAAGGAAAACAAACTGAAAGAAGCAAAATAAAAACCTGTTGCCTTTGCAGCAATCAAATCATATATAACCACTAACTTTGCAGAGACTAGTATACAAAGGAGACCTGACAAAGACGCCATAAAACATACCTTATACTTGGTCAGATAATGGTTGAGCATCCGCAGGAGTTGCAGCACCCGTTCCTCCTTCCTTGCATCTCCAGTTCCGGACTCATTCAGCACCACAAGGTAAGGGTATATCTTGCCATTGTGGCCTCGGATGTACATACGCCGCAGTGCAGTGTTATGTTTTTGTACTATGTCCACACGTGGCATGAATTTGGCAATGCGTACATAGTAGTGGGCATGCTGTAAATAATTATTGTTCCATTATTTTAATGGCTTACAGACATAGGTACTCTTAACGTAAGAAAGAAACAAACAACCAAACAAATTTTCTACAGCAAAATTCCTGTTCTGTATCATGCATTAAGAAAATGTTCTATACTATACTGAAATGTAACAAATGTAGGGCAGAAAAAATTTTTTCTGACAGACAAAATGTTGCGTTCAAATGCTTCATTCGCAAAGTAAGTAACCGACTTCCTATATCGCTACTTAAAGCATAACTAATGTGCATTTGAGAATTATGTATGTGTCCACAGAAATACCGTACTAAAGGAAAGAAACACAATTCACAATTGTCTTACACATGAAATTAAGTACAGTAAGTCTTCGATTTACATCATATAACTTTACATTGTTTCTGAGTTTGAGTATCCATTTTTTCAATTAAAGTAGCCCTGATTCAAAATAACTAACATTATTAATCCATTCCAAAGTTAACATTCTTATGTTCCAAACAGGGCCACTGTGGCCGAATGGTCAGGCCATTCGCCTCCCAGGAAGGCGATCTGGGTTTGATTCCAAGCATGGTCTGTCTCCGGATTTTCGCACGTGGGAATCATGCTGAACTATACCGATGGTTGGAGGGTTTTATCAGGGATCTCCTGTTTCCCCTGCACCTTCATTCCAGCGCTGCTCCATACTTCTCATGTCACCCCTCACCAACGCTAAAGACCTCCATCTTAAGTACTGACCAAAATCTGTCACTCACTCACTTATGCTCCAATAGTGTTTGGCTATAGGCTGTAGGCAGGGCTGGTCTGACTCAATTATGTTGTTTCAATTAGTGTCACTGTTATCAAGTACCTAACCCTGACGTAGATCAAGAACTTACTGAATAACTTAGTAAATAAAGAAAAGACAATCATTCCTGATACACTCATACTGAAACTGTCAACATTCAAATTTTTATATACAGTATTTAACAGTACTGCAACTTTTTTAAATTCCTTTATTTTTTCTTTTATTCTTATGAAAAATATGTAGTTAACGTTAATGGGGAAAAATACTTATTTGTGATCTATATAATGGCTAACAAAAGAAAACAATGCACAGCTAACTAAATAGCCAAGTATGTTACAAACTAACCTTGGGCAACAAAAATTCTCCCGGTAGTTCTATATCAGCTGTCTCGGGGCAGAAGCTGCTAAGGAACCTGCACTTTTCCTCCATGAGAAAAGACCTGAAAATAAGTTATAAACACTTTAAAGGTGGGAAAAAATATGGGAAGCAAAAATGAGACAGAAAGGAGGCGGCATGACAGAGTAACAAAGTGTGGGATTTACCAATGTGTAGTAACCACACCAGAGTTAAATAAAATTGAGTGCATCCTAAAGCTTATGTACACCTATTGTATTGCATATCTGGAGGTTACTGACAATGTACTTTTTTAGTTATGGTACACATTATTTTCAAGTTTTTTACTAACAGAAACATAACAAACCCTTGATGTCAATGTAATCAACAACATTTAATGCTATGCAGTGCAAATAACATTCATTTTAGCATTAATTAATCAAATCCATGTTGTGTTCAACATCTGACTTATCTATTAATAAAATCATTAGCATGTGCAAATGGGAAGAAAAAAAATTATGTCTTACATTTATAAAGATGAATCTTTAAATACAGTACTTCCCCATATTTTTCTACCAACACTATCAAGGTGTAAAAAACTTGTCTCATTACAGGGCTTCATTGCATTATGCATAAATTCCCTTTTTTCCTTTTTCATAAAAGCAATGCAGTAATTTACAGTAAAATCTCATTATAGTGAACATGAAAACACTAGAGAATTACTGTATGTACATGTGCTGAAACTTCTTTAAACGTAATGCATTTTACATTATTTTGGAGGGGTACAAATTTTAATTTATACTTTAAATTAAGAAATTCTTTAAACTGTAGTTCTTTATAATGAAACTTCACTTACAATGCAAGTGCATGTCTCCTGGCAATATGTAGGTACTACACAAAAAACAAACTACCTCTAAACCAATTGTGGAAATAAAGAGAAAAGACAAAAAAAAAACAGCTATAATATAAATAATAACATATAACATTTAGATATAAATATACAAGCACTTACAGATTGTACTTGTAGGTGAGTAAACAAAATAAATACACAGAAGACACATTTTATTCCGTGGCTAAGCGGCCACGTGATAGAATGTGTCAGTTTTTTTTTTTTTTTTTTTTGTTAATTCACCTGCAAGTACAATTCTTTAAGTGCTTGTTTACTTCTCTCTAAATGTTGTTGTGATGCCTCTTAATTTTATTGTCTTCACAAACATAAAATAAGCATACTATAAATGTTGTGACCTTTCTGGTATGTAAGTATTTTGTTACAATATGTGTGTATTAATACTTATGTATTAAGGCCCTGTTTAACTGTCCATTTTTTTTCTCAAACTATATATACCAGTAAAGTTGTAAAAGAAATATTTGACTAAATGTGACCAAAACTTTATTCTTTAAAATAAAGTCGGCCAATTACTATCAAATATGTTTGAAGAACTGTCTCAATGTCAACATCTTTTATTAGAACTCATTTCACCTTTTTTGCATATTTATTATATGTATTATGTTCAATACTTACCAAATCATGATTCAAATATAAGTACTAATTTTAATTGCATTCAAAATATACATACAGTAATGGCAAGTAGACTGGTACACTAATTAATTTACAACAATAAAAATAAGGAATTTTGTGCAATAATACAGGTAACTTTTTGTATTGTTAAGAAAATAGCTATCAAAAATCAATTAAAACCATTTTGGCATTATGAAAAGTGTTAGGAAAACCAAGAACCACATAAACAGTTTAGGTTATGTCAAAAAACTTTAAAACTGTACTTATAATGTAAATTTTAACATAAATACGAACATCACTTTCATTCTTTAAATTTCAGAATATACACTTAAAAATCATTAAAATTTGATAAGCAATTAAGATACTAATTGGAATCTTAACTTTTTAGTTTCATAATGACTTTCAGCTATCAGTTTTCTAAGAAACATGAAAATGTAAGTACTACTCATTTCTTTGTTACTGTTTGATAGTCCACAACCCAGTTTGCATGTGTTATCAAGTAGTAAAACACACAAAAGTTGCACAAAACTTACTTGGGTAACGTCTTCAGTTTACTTTCCAATATAGCTATCCACTTCCTCAGCTTGGAGATAACATTCTGAAGCTTCATGGAACCAGGCAGGGAGAAGTCAAAGTCTGTCTTGAACTGGGTCTTCATCAAGTGAAAAACAGGATCCTGTACTGTAGCCCGTGCCCTCGAAGCAAGACTCTCAGATGCTGCACTGCTCAAGGAACTATACGTCAGGGCACTGCGAGTGTTGATGTTCTCTGCAAAGTAGCATAATACACTCATTATGTAGATTTCAACACAAAATAAAATACTGTATGCAGTTAGATGAACACTGGTTTCATTAATTTATTAATCTCAATGGCGAGGGCATTAGTAGAACCCTATTACATATAATGTTTTGGAAGGGACTCAAAAATGTGTACATTATAAAAGGGAATTCCTTATAACCAGGAAAATGTCATACAAGGATTCATTATAACAGGGTTCCACTGTAATTTGAAAATATTTTGTCTAGTGTCTCACAAGACAATGTATGCGAATGTCAGACATATAGTATTGTCATTTGGTCATTAATTATTGTATATTTATGTATCTAAACTTCATTTAAATAGCCTACATGTACTACTGCAGCCTTAAAGCTACACATCATGTCATATAAAATACAAATAAAATATAATTAGTGAAAGCTCATTATAAAGAGTATGGTAAAACAGAAAGAGTTTTGCACAAGTACTCACAGGATGGTACTTGCAGATAGAAACACACACACATAGGACAAACACATTTCTCCGCGGACGCGCTGTCACAACGTTTCGCAGACTACATCTGCTTCATCAGGTGAGTGGAGGCACACTGAAGTCTATTGTCCAGCGGTGGTTGGTAATCAGTACACCTAGCGGCCAGAGGGCGAACTAAGGTGCGGCAAAAAATTTGAAATGAGGGTTTGTTATCTGAGGTTAAGGCCAGGTGGCTGTCTAGATTTTGTAATGTATTGATGTGCCAGTTCCCAGCGTCTTAATTCTGCTTAGTTTTTGTTATTCAACTGTGGTAGGGCCCTCAACACTCTGGTTGTATAACAGGAATCAAAGTTGGAGTTATGAAGTGCTGCATGTGCAGCAACTGGCTTCACTTCGAACCTCACGCAACACAGATTGGTGCCAAACCGACTAAACTACAGAGGCAGACTACGGAGATAGGTCGTCGACAATGATGGCATTCAGTTTATCTCAGTTATGCCAGATGGCTGTGTTCTAGTTTTCAGCTTCTTAATTCAAAAATATTTAGAGCCACGATTTTATGGCAAAAATATTTTTACAACATTTGGTTTCAATGTGTTATGTGCACATCTGCAGCTCTGCTGCATCGTCTGTGACTTAACTTGGCAAGTTACAGACATACAGAGTCACAATGATCTTATTCTGATTGGTGCAGTCAAATTAGAAACGTGCCTAAACAAATACACGCTCACTGCCAATAACCATGAAGCACAGCTGCAAATGTGCACGAGACACTGAAAGTGGGGCAAAATCCTTTTCGCAACAAAATTGTGGCCCTAGCAATAGCACATTAGCCAATTGAGGACGCTGACTTAGCCAGTAAACGTCATAACCTTACACCAAAATGTTTTGTCTATTTTTACATTTACTTACCTGCGTTGCAAGCATAATTCTGTGAGTACTTGTGCACTTCTATATATGTACATATTATTGTGATAAACATTTATCTTACTTCCATAATGTCACGTAATACTTACATAACTACCTATACATTATTTGGCAGACAGAAATATTGATAAAACAAATGGTCTTTGCCTTGCACTTAACACAAAATGTTAACTGAGAAATAGCCACAAACATAGCTGAAAACAATTTACCACTAGAATAAGTAAGTCACTGTAATGTTTATCCAATAACTTCTAAGCTTCCAAACAAACATCGTAAAATTCTCTTATGTGATACAAGCCACATCAACTTTGACTACGTACCAACTACATACAATTAAAACCATGGCTACTTTACTAGCCTACCATCTCACTAGCATTAAGAGCGAAACACATGGTAGAATGTGTTACAAATGGAAATGCTTAAATATTTCCATACCATTTATCCAAGATTGGCCTGCTGCTGAACATTCAAGATACAGTACACTAAAAAACTTATACAGTACCAATCAATACATGTGGTGAAGTGTAACATGGTTCGCCATTATAGCTTCACAATATAGTATGTACCTCATAGAGAACACAAGATAATGGACCTCACCCAAGTGCTGAAATGAACGAGAATTGAGTGCAGACCAAAATACCATCTACAGGGCAATTATATAGCCGGAAAACTTTTTTTTTTAATTTTAATACTAACAAAACAGATAAAATAATGATGCTATATGAAAGACAAGCTCTAAAATTTCTTCGTACATGACTATATGAACATGTTTACCTTAACTCTTTCAAAAAGTTATCCTTAACAGGGTTTTACTGTACTTGGTCATAAATGTATGCAATATTGTGCCCTGTCCCAATTCAAAGCCTAGGGATAGTTTGGCTTGTAATATGGTATCACGCAGCACAATCAGTCTACAATTGTAATAGTGAAGTTGTACATGAGATTCAAGGATAATTACAACATGCTGCAATTGTCTGCCACGTCCCAACTAGAAATTAATAACAGGAATTTCATCATCCAGCAAGATAGGTAACTTTCACATCCAACAATTTGGTACAAGGTTACCTAAACAAGATGTTGCCACGGAACTGAATACTGTACGTAGTGCGGCAGCCACTGATCATGCACTACCCCAGTACTGTTGCCACCAGAATCTGCGGACCTAGTGTCTTACGACTTTTTCTTGTAGAGTTACATCAAGCATTAAGTTTATGTTCAAACTTCCCCACTAAACTACAGTGATTCGCAACACAGCATTATGCAACTGTTCTGTCAGTCACTCCAAATATACTGGGTCCAATATGAGTGGAAAATTAACTACATATTATGTGTGTGACATGAGATGAAGGATAAACACACAGAACTTTTATAAAGGCTACAAAAGAAACTTTCAGAGTTTGTATTTTTGCATGTGAGTCAGACTCAACAACTTAATACAATTTTATTATTAGCAAAACCCTGTAAAGTTTTTTAAGGGACTCAAAAATTTCAACTTCTTAGCCAAAAGAAATTAAAAAAAAAAAAAAAAAGGATCAAATTTCTGTTGTGTTTTATAAACGCGGTAAGAACCATTTTTTCCAAACTTATTAAAGAGAAAATCTTCTCAATTGGGAACTTCATAAGATGGTTTTACTGCACTTACATGGAACAACATTTTTAAGTGTTCCAGGGATTTTAAAATTCCCCATAAATATAATTCATAAAATACACTATCATCTGCATACATCACACAAATCAAAATGAATCAGTAGCTTTGAAAAGCACTTCAGCCAAATGGTGGTTGGCATTTTCAAATCCACTGATCGGTCTTCCAATATTATAGGTTTACAACACTAAGCATATACTATCAAACAAAATGTTTCTTTACCTAAGCCAATGCCAAATGTAGAAACTACCTTCTTGACAAAGTTCAATGTGTGGTTTGTTATCTGAGCATCAGCAACAGCACCACGATTCTCAAATGCAATTGCTAAACACTTTGTGAGGCCTTGCCGCAGCTGCCTTGAAACCTCTTCATACCAGTTCTCTCTAAACCATGTTATCTGAGGGGGGAAAAAATACATGGTACAATAACGTCTTACACAGTTATGTAATTAATAACAATGTACTGTATTTCCAAACCATATCAGCAATACTCTTTACATTCACAAAATTAAAACATAACCTTGATACACAACACTAACAAAAGAAGCTATAAACTAAAATAATAGGTGAGTGTCAGAAAGTCTTACATTCTCTGTAATGTTGCATGACCTGGTCACGTAAATAATCCAAACTCTTTTGGTCCAACAACTTCTCACCTGTCTATGGGGGAAAAATTGAACTGTGCACCTGTCAATAATTATAGACTCCTTCAATCTGTACTGCTTGCAGAAGAAGGCACTTAAAATAGGGCAACTTCAAGCTCATGATCTTATACAATATTTATTTAACATGAAAAACACTTACAGATTATTTTATGAGAATTCTGATTCTCACACAAATTTTGTACGTACCGTTAAAATATGTATTACAACTGCTACAGTTTTTAGCCCCTGTATTTTACTACCGTAGATTCACAAAATTATTTTTAGTAAATTTTTAACACAATTTAATTTAAATTTTTTAAATTGAAACATTCTACTTTTTTATTCCAGGTGAAATCGAAAAGAAAGAACGACAGAATACAGCGACAGTCACCACTTCTCACATACATTGGGTGGTGTACATGGCCTAACACACCAGATGCATACTTAGTGTGTGCCCCAGTTGATGTTTTAAAAATGTTTTCACCGACTTTTAATTGTTTCACAGCTTCAGCTTACAAATTATAATTTTAACTGTTGTACGCCAACAAACATGTTCTTAAATTCCTGCCATTCTTAATTGGACATTTCTTAAATTGCCAAACTCTTTTTCCACAATTACCAAGAATGATTATGTTACATCGCTGATGTCATAAGAACAAATGTTTTCAAACTAAGAAATACCTGGTCATGTATGCCCTCCAATGTTGACAGCGTGGTAAGGTTAGTCTCACGCTGGGTTCGCATTATGTGTGTGCAGCGCCACATGGCTAGCGGGGCTCGTATGGATGTCTCTCTTGCACCTGGCTGCCCCTGCTGTGTGCTCGACATTTCTGCAAACACACACAGACTGCACTCCCCACACTTTCTTGCTTTAAACCATGTCATATTTCTTGATGTCATCCTTCAATTCTGAGGCGAGATCTCAAAACAACACAGATATTACATAAAAAGAATGTACTGATAGTGCATTTATATTCAGTTAAATTACTATTGCACATTGTTACACAGTACCCTGGCCATTGGGTCTCCAAAAGTATTGGGAGTAATTTCTGGAAATCCTACATGATGTTAGCTGTGAATTCAGCACTTACTACCAGCTACCAGTGAGAGCAGAAAAACACCTAGTTATTAATGAGGATATCTGTAGTTGATCGCCATTCCCAACCCGACAAATGGTCCCTCAATTATCGACTGCTGTTTTTTTTTTTTAATAAATATGCCACAAAATTTATGCTCTACTATTTTCCATTCACGCTACTGTTTACACAAATTTTTTGTGATATGTTATCGTTTATGTGCATCTTCATTTTAAATCTTTTACGGTATATAATTTCGGTGGTTTGAGGTAAAAATGTCACATCGAAGGTATGTAGGTATTATTTTGATGCAGTCACATAATTTAAGCACCTCTAAATTCCTACTTTAAATATTGTATAAAAATGCATACATTAATCAGAAATATATTACATATAAAAATGCAGACTGTGAATACTTCCTTTGTGTCATTTTGATCAATCAAAGATTTAACTAAACTTAAAATGTTGTGTAGTCTTTTTCTGTAAGAAATGTATATGTAGACATTACAATAATCGGTAAACAGAATTGGTTGTATTTGATTAATTGAGATAATTGGTAACTGCTGTAGGTATAGCCCTAGTAAACATGGAGATCAATCCTCTCCTAGTAAACTTCAAGTGATGTCATCATAAGGGTTGCAAATACTAGATAAGAACACAGCTGAGAAAGATATGAGGATATAATAAGTGACCCATAAACCCTCCACTAGGAAAATGCAAAGATTAAACTAAAATCCTTCATAAGTGATGTGCTACGTGCTGTAAATAAGGCTTTTGACAGTACTTCACCTAACCATTAATTTTTAATGTTTACTGGATACCTGGTAAGAGAAATAGTTAAGGAACTCCAGTCAGTAGAGAACTAAAATAATATTTATTAATAGGCGGCAGACTGTGAGCATCCGGTTGATTGCCACACATTCAAACTCCCCTCATCAGGAAAGGACTACAAGGAACTAAAACTACACAGTAGAAACTGAATTACAAGTTACTTGTTCATTGCTAATCTCAACTCCACTATCCGACAGCATTTCATCGCAACATGCAAAGAATTATAATAATCTAAGCTGGGTGCCGACACAAATTTGTAATGAAATTTCCCTTGCTTTGTCTCTCAAAAATATCACTTTTTTTTTTAATTTGTAGATTTTGCAAAAGAAAAAAGTCTTAAAAGAATTTAAAATTAAATTATAATATAAAAACTGAAATTGAAATAAGCCTTGCATACACCATATGTGAATGACTACGTACTAAACTACTGTGCACAATCTGAAGAAATTAATTCTGCAGTCTGGTGATAGGAGATTGGTGCAGGACATTTCTCCTCTCAAATTACTATATCACTGGGGAAATTGTACAACTTTTCCAGAATTTCAAGTCAAATCCCTGACTTTTCCCTATTTTGCCCTGGCTCTCCAAAATGTGGACACCCTGCTAGTGCAATGGTTCTCAGCCTATATTTGTTTGAAACATACTGGATTTGGAAGAATTGAACCCAACAGCAAAATAAATAAACAGTCAGCTATCATGAGATGAAACTGTGACCACACATGCAGTCTACACTAAGCAACCTGCTGTGTGATAGCAAGACATGGTCAAAACATCATTGTGTTCAGTCACCGAAATGTTTCCTGGCCAGTGGTAGAGTAATCCACACATATTGCCCCAAATAGAGGTCCCACATCTTACTGACCACCATGTATTTTTACTGACCATTCTGTATTTTTAGTCACTCGAGCCTTGTTTAAGCGCAAAGATTAAATACAGTAAATTGCTTTGAACTTTTTGGCCCATTTATCTTAGCAGTAGAATGCAGCAGAATGATTTTAATTTGTGTGTTCCTCCCTAGAGTACATTTGTTCTGCCTGTAAATGTATTTTGTAAAAATGTCATTTTAATCCATATGTTCTGTACTTTTTAATGGGTATTACACACTTTATGTCACATATTAGACAATTTTTTACAAGTACTGTAGTGGAGTTTTATCTGGAAAACATATCAGTCCAGTTGGCTTGAAGAATGGTTGAGAAGTGACTGGATATAAAGAGAAGAAACAAGGTAACCCCACAGAGAACGTAACCTACAGTAGTGAGAGACAATAGTTTGACTACTATGTTACCATGGGCATCCATACTTAAAGATTCAAATCAGTGCTTTATATTGATAACCAATACACACATAAATAAGGAGCACATTAAACTGCAGATTCAGTTATACCATCAGGCATTCTACATCCACCATATTGAATAAATAAATAAAATAGGTAGAAAGAGGGTTGTGGTACGCACAGACTGGTACTTACTGACGTGAACACACACAAAAACGACAAACACATTTTGTAGTGCGAGGCGAGTGTGCGGTTGCACAATGTTTCGCTGGCTAGCATAACCAAATCTAGTATCACCAAATCTAGCATACCCAAATCCTGGCAACCCCCAAGTCTCAATATCAGATAACAGTTAACACAGTACCAGTCTCCTTATTTTTAATCTTTCCACCATCCCTTAGTTCACTTCCTGGCTGCTAGGGTAACCAACAAAGTTTTCCCCGCCTCAATAACTCAGCACGCCTCAGCTCGCCTTGATGAAGACAGCAAAACGTGCCCAACCACGCACTCGCACAAAAAAAAAAGTGTTCATTGATTTTTATGAATGTTCCTGTCAAAAACTACGTAAAGTACCAACCTGCAAGTATGTTAACCCTCTTTCTATGAATTTAATTTGTTAATCTAGCAGCCTAAGACTTCTTTATACATATAAGTCTGAATAAATAAGGAATGGCTTAGCTAGTATACCATGGAATTGCTACACCACAGGTTGTAATTAGCTCTCAAAACACCAGTATTACCATAGATTAACACTGCACCTTGCACCTACAATATTTCAATAACCAATCATATCATGTGACGTTATTTTTTACCTTGCGTTTGGGAGTCTGGTGACAGAGCAGACTTGATTTTTGGTTTAACCTCTTTGAAAGGACTCTGACTACCAGCAGGTGCTGTCTGAGAACTGCCTGCAGCCTAAAACATGGAATAACAAGTACGTTATGTTATTACAACTGTACCAATACAGACTCTTGTTTTCAATAGCACAAAAAGTACACAGATAAATCTCGCACCAATATTTTGTGAGAATCTTTAATAAATGTAACATGTTCCAACAATAACTTCCATTGGACAACTAATGTAAAGAAAAATAAATGTTACAATGAAGTAACAATTAAATTAAATTATGATGCACAGAGAGAGAGAGGGAAGGAGGAGGAGAGAAATGAGGAAAGGGAGGGAGAGAGAGGAGCAGGAGGGAGAGGGGTGGGAGGGAGACAGAGAGCAGAGAGGGAAGGGGGGAAAGGGTGAGGGGGAGAGGGAGGAGACAGAGGAAGAGAGAGAGTAAGTTTTTGCTGTTGTAATTTTTTAATCCATTTGCAAAGTTATTTACTTTCATTAGTACAACCAATAAGGAATTTAAAATAAACAAAAAAGGAAACTTAAAATTTGCATTGGAATAAAAAAAATTAAAATTAGCTCAAAACATAAACAAGTGTAAATTATTGCATCAGTCATAATTTTCAAGCATAACTAAACTGACTCAGAAACACCTCAGAATTTTTAAATACGTAGGTATTATTCTGAGATTAGATATGTTTTAAACAAGCTTGATTACAAAATGCTAGCTTAATGTACAAATTAATAATACGGGCATCAAACCAAAAAGTCAGGATTTGTCTCCATCAGCTGAATTAGCTGTTCAATTCCTACCAAATGGCACTAAGTAACTACGTACTGTAGTTGGATACGCATTTGCATGCCAAGCCAGCAAAACTATGCCCGAAACCTTTGCACAGATATGTATGCACCAAAACAATATAATAATAAAAACATTAAAAAAACATACCTGTTTGCCTGCAGTGTCTCCAGCCTTGCTTCGCTCCAGTGTCTCGAACTTCAAGGTGAAAAACAAAGTTCGGACTGGGAAATATACTGCCTGCGAGAACATGCGGCCAATCTGCGAATGGAGGGGGGAAAAAACACATATGAGTCAAAATTACTTTGTTTTTAACTTAGAAACGTGTTTAAAGCTGAGTAAATAAAAATACTGTAACAAAAGTTTTTGGAAATGGCTCTGAAAAGCATTTCAATTGAAAAAACAGTTCTTTCTTTCTTGCCATTTGAAACACTACAAATTTTTACATGGACATTTGAAAGTAGAGTAAAACCACTTTATAACAACCCTTTTTTATAACAACAACCCCTTTTATAACAACCCCTTTTATAACAACCCCTTTTATAACAACCCCTTTTATAACAACCACCTTTCTATAACAACCCTTTCTTCACGAACAGTGGGGTTTTAAAATAGGGTTTTTACTGTACGTTAAACCTCTTTATAAAGACCGCCCCTATATAAAGACCCTATTCTAGGGAACCGTGATGGGTCTTTATAGAGAAATTTTACTGTATGTGCAAGGATGATGAGGAATTCAGAGGTTAACAAGACACCATCCACTAAAATGAAGGCATTTAAAAAAATCACTTCTTTATTCTTACACAAAGTCATACCAGCAACGAAAACTCAGTATCTGTACTGACAATAACCACTGCTGTCTCCTGCCAATAATGGTAACTGTACCTGGCCAACCAAGGTGTAGAACTTCTCTCCTTCGCGACGCATGAGGCACGTGAGCAGCTGGGGAATCCACGGCAGCCACTGGGCGGGAGGAACTCCAGCAGAGTACTGATACACTGCAGAGGCCAAGGCAAGCTGCTCATTGTCGTACGACAACAGCCACAGCACCTAATTCAAACACAACAGCTTGGTTAAATTTAACTATTAAAACCAGAATATCAATGTCTGTCACTAAACATTTATTATGCTAGAGGGGAGCGTAAACAAGTACTATATTTTGAGATACAGTAACAAGATTTTTACTGTGGATAATTGTTTTTTACTTTTAAAAACTGGTCCACTAGTCCACACACACTACTTCAACAAACACGTAAAATAATACACATACAATTAAAATGTGTGAAACTATCAAGAAGTACCAGCCTGTGAGTACCTCAACATTCTGTCATTTTAATCAATTGGTTTAACCTAGCGGCCAAAGCCTTCTTCACAAGCATGTTTTTCAGTCTATCTGTTATTTAAACCCTTTTAAGTATTAGTGGAAAGGTTTAAAATTTAAAAAAATGGCATGCACTGACTAATATAATTATGGCGAAATAATAACTAAACCAGAAATATCTAAAAGGAAAACATACTCAGTTCAACAATTGTGCCTCAATTGATTTGCGACAAAACATCCACCAAAGGGACATCAACATGGCGGTTCATGTTTTTGCCGCGCAAAACAGACTAAACGATCGGGTATGTTCGGCAAACTTCGGGAAACAGTCGACAATGTGTGAAAAATATGGTATCTGAAGTGAAAAATGTGGGAGAAAAGCTACAAATATGGTACCCTAGTTACCGAAACTGAAGTATTGTCAGCCCCCTTCATTAACTACGACACTACATCTGCATATGACATTTACGGTACCAAAATATGTGATTTCAGTACAGATTTCTTGTTATGAATTGACAAAACTGAAAAAAAATTTAAAAGCTAGGTAATCGTACAATAATTTACACCATTCGTACAATTGTACAATACGGCATAAAATCATACACTGTACGGGAGAATCGTACAAGCGGGCAGCTATTATCTTGAGCTGGGCTCAGCCCGATTCAATGTATGTCTGCCCATATTGTGTGGCTCCCCCCCCCCTCGACTTCTGGTATCCGAGTACAGCCGAACGATTATCTGTGACTTGGCCTCATGTGACGTCGTCTTTTGACGTAGCCCGCCCCTCCTCTCTAGACCTTCGGCCGTCTTCGGCGGATGTCGTGCCTCTCCTCCTCGCTTCCCCTCTCTCTCCCTCCTTCCCGGTGTGAGCCTGTTCCTCGCGGCCGGAGAGGGGTCAGTGGGTAGTGAGCTCTCGTGTGGGTTACCTGTGCTTGCTCGCGCCCGCGGCTGCACATCCTAGTTGACTGGTAAGTGTTGGTTTCAGTTCACGTTTAACATATTTCCCTTACTTTCGTGACCAGTCTTTTCCTACACTGTCCGCGGGGATGTGTCGTCGCGGTCGGGAGGCAAGTATGGGGCGAGCGTTAGGCTCGTGCCCAGTTGCTTAATTTTTGCTGGTTAATAGCGGCTTTGACCGTTTCAGTTTGTCTATTGGTGCTTTCCATGCCAGTGAGGCTTTGTTTTGTAATATTTGTATCACTGGTATAACAGCGATTATCTATGAATTTTTAAATGATTAAGCCTGGTGTTGGCTCTGGTAATTAATGTACCCGGATTATTTCAGTCAATATATTTTGTGTATTTTATCGGGCCCGTCAGTTTAATTGCAGTAGCGAGTTGAACCCTTCCCCAGTGTTCATGTTGTGTGCGTTTGACTGCTGAATATGTGTTCACCAAGTTGAGCGGAGGTTAGGGTGAGTGCTCGGGTGTGGGATTGCTCCTCCAGGTATTAACAGCCGTGTGTTTTCACGTGTCTGTATAATGATTACAGCACAATCTGAATTCGAATGAAACACTGCTCTTAACGAAATTATTTTGAAATTTGCAGAAAACTTATAATTTTGCCATATTTAGCATTATTTTGTGAATTTCGCAAGTCACCATTTCTAGGGGTCCTTATTCAGTACCAATCAATGTAATCAAGTTGGAAAAAATTCTACTGGCAATTAAAGGTTCCTTTAATCCATTGCAACTGTTACCATATTTTTTTCTAGAAAAATTTATTAAAAAAAAAAAAAAAAACCTGTAAATTATATTTTTCGAAAATACAGGGCCGATATATCTGCCTCTGCATTTTTCGCAAGGGCAATGAATGTCATACTTCGGCTCTTGGTATTAAAAGGGCTACGTTATCACTGTTACAGTTTGTCAGGTAGTGTCGAGGTAAGTAAACAACGACTGGGTGACATTTTACATCAAGTAGCATGTAGCAAATGAAAGTTTGAGAAACACTGTTTTACAGCCACCAACAAAATTCTTAAACAGCAGTCTGACGACAGAACCAGTCAGCTACACACCTTGGCAAGGTGCCTGCGTGACTTGATCTCATTCTGGTTGCGGCACGCATGCAGGAAGCAGACAATGGCATTGATACCCAGTTCTATCCGCTGCGGGTCTTTTGTGAAGACAGTCTCGAGGTAGTCACCCCACAGTGACCACGCCTTTGTCAATGTGTCATGGAGCTGCACTGCCGCAGAGAAGTTCTTGTGTGCTTCGTCCGAGCGTCCTATAAACAGACACTCACCTCACTGCTTTATTGTCATAGTCCAGACCAATAAACCAACATAAAAAAATATGGTAGCGTGTCTTTAAAATTTCTTTAAAAAATAAACTATTATTTCTACTCCTTACATATTCTTATCTTCAAAATTTTCAATTGGGACTGAAAAGTACATAGTATGTGTTTGTAACATACAAATACGTAGAAACATTGATAACAGCAAAAACAAATCAAAACTGAAACGAGATGGATATGTGTTTATTTTAATAAAACCTATTCAAACAACATCAGAGCGATGAGAGAACCACACACATTGATTTTGGTCTGTGCTAAGCATTGAAGTCTTGAGCTGGTGAGGATGCATGAGGTGAGAATGGAGCAGCTACAGAATATAAATATAGGCAGGAAAAAATGAAGTATCCTAAGAAAACGCATCTGTCAACAGAAATGTCCACCATGTTTAACACATAAGAAATTAAAAAGTAACACCACAGAGAAACTAACCACGATCACAGTGGTGTAAGGCAAGTTTACAATGAAAGCTTTTGAACAGTAAATACTGCATACAGCCGGAAAAAATTAACTTACAAATTCACTACATATGCAGCATCTACAATAAATAAATCCCCAAACTTAAGTGTAGTGTACAACAAATTTTCTATCCCCCATATACCATGTCTGCTGGGAATGTGTTCCCCACGCATTTAGATATGCATCCTGCTCCATAGGCCCCCACCAACTCAGCATGTGAGCCTGAGGGTGGGAAGGCATCCAATGTATCTCACAACCTTGCACAATGATGGGCGTTTGTAGAAGTCAATCTCTCGAAGCTTGCTTTACCAATCATTCATAAAATGACTTTTCTGAGAGCCATAGGAGTATGGAGGGGTTGGCTATGAAAGTGGATCACTTGATGCTGAGCAGTCACAGGTGGCCCAACATCTCCTTGCGTCGGCCTACGCTTTGTTCTACTATATTTGCACAGCCACTCCCATGGATGGGGAGGTGTCTGGGGCTCTGGCTTATTTCTTTCTTGAAGGGTCCTCGATGGTAACTTAGATTGAAGTGGTTAGTAAGGGACTCTGTTCGATCACTTTTATGTCTGAGGTCATGGTGCTGATGGGACAGATTTGTGGCAGCTTATGTCGGGTTTCAGAAGAGCATTATAGCATGGACAGACAATACGAATGTGCTTATTTGTGATGTCACCTTTTCTCTGGTAACAGGAAATGTATTAATCCATTCACCCTTTTTCATGAGGAGATAGGCACAATGTGTCTAGCCTCCAAATATGGGGATTGTGCCACCTAGGAAAACTGACGCGCGGAACCATTTGAAATGGTTTATGCTTACAGGGACAAAATACAGTACTGTATATGGAATTAAGAATGCACATGGCTAATTACATGAATACTGTAAAACCCCTTTATAGGTAACAACCCCTTTTATAACAACTGCCTTTATAACGACCCTTTCCCCACGAAGTGTGGGGTTTTAAAATAGTGGTTTTACTGTACAATTAAACCTCTTTATAAAGACCACCCCTATATAAAGACCCTATTCTAGAGAACCATGAGGGGTCTATATAGAGAGGTTTTAACATAAAATCAAATCTTCAAGTACGGACAGCCACGTTTATTACCTAACACCTGCCAGATACAGGATGGATCCCTGACCATGACAGTAACTGCCCTATGCTGTTACACCTAGCATCCACCACTCCTGGCTCCTTGTGCTCAACAGTGGCCAACAAAGTCCTAAAACAATTTCCAAACAACAGATTAAGGACTGAAACGAGACTTGTAACCAAATCTAAGACGGCCAGTTGACGCGCCACGGGCGCATCGCCTCTATTGAGCCTTCTCACGGTCCTGCCGACCACCCTTCCCTCTTCCTCTACGACGTCACAAGCCCTGCCGGCCAGCCGCCAGACGAGCTGCCGCCGCGGCATCCTATTCTGTCGAGACGGTTTTTACGGTACTATGCCGGTTTTTCCCTCTCTCTTCTTAGATTATGGGTTAGCTATAGGTACACTTAGGGAGGTAGACATGGCCCCAATTGCAGCCATGTCAGCCCAATCCCTCTCTGCCGCGATGCATGCCTCCTCTGCATGAAACTTCTCCCTTGTAGGCGTATGGGGCTCAGCCCTGAGACGCACTTAGTCCCACTCCTTCCCTGGGCCTACACCATAACACAGTAGATTAGGGTAGGTTAGGGGAAAAAAAATCGAATCGGGCGGCAGTTCTGCCGAGCACTTCAGCCAGTTCGACAGCGGCCCGACGCCAGTCCCGCGACGCGCAGCCTACCAGCGGCAGCCGTCACCCGCACACGCAGTACAGTGCAAGGTCCGAGTTCACGCCTAAGTCTACCGTGCAATGGTGTAGGGCAGCCCTCGCCCTTTTCGCCGAGTCTCATTTAGTGTTAGGTGGCAGGAAGAAACTGTCGACAGGGGAAGTTACCTTGGGTACAGGCTGGGGCTGTGCATTATTAATAATAAACACAGCTCCACCTTAACTCTGTTTGTCTGCTTCGCTCTTTTCCCTCCTGGTTTATTTACCAAATCCCACCTTTTCAAACTCCAACACGCTACCTCTCATCCTGAGGCCAAAGTATAATCATAGTTAACTCTCTCTTCTGGCCTTTCCAGAAACATCGGGATTCTTGCGTCATTGGTTAGCTCGCCGGCCTGGGATCGCCGGCGCCTCCAAGCGGTGTCGACCGATCGCAGCGACGGAGAGCGCCAATATGGCCCTTGCATCATCCCGCAGCTCATCAACTGGGATAGTCTACGCCTTCCAAGCGGCGGCGTCGATCGCAGGAGGTAATTGGGATAAAAAAAAATGTGCTGACATGCAGTATGAAACAGTAGTGACTTACCAAGCTGAGAGAGCAGCATTCCTTTTAGTGCAAAAAACTCTGCACTCATTTCCCTTGTGAAGTACTTTAGGTTTGTTGGTTCAATTACTTCCAGACACTGAAAATAACAAACATATTTTGTAAACTATGAACTATCTGACATAATTTAAGAAAGTAAGCAAATTATAACACAAAATTATATAAAAAGTTGAAATGAAAATGTTTTTACATTGAAAACATTAATAACCTGTATTTACGTAGAATGTACAGTACACATTAAAGGATTAATAATACTTTACCAGTAGTCTATCTGCATTGTACTGAAACAAATTTCACTACCATACTGGGGAAAAAAAAGCACTCTGCCAAGCCAAAGTTATTCCCTACATATGTTTATATGTTTTACATCATAAAAAAATGTAATTTATAACATTCTTAACTGCATAAATTACAGTGGTTCCTAAACATTGAATTGGCAAGGAAAAATGAAGGGAGGAATCTAAGACAGCGCAAAATGTGTCGTCCTTTTCGAGTGTGTAACTGTCAACCTCCATGATACTCCGTGAGTACATGTTTCTATTTAATTTTAAGATGTAATTAGTTGCCTAGCGGCCTTTGTTTCCCTATATCAAATATCAATTACAATTGTTATCGCTGCAGCCAATCAATATAAGTATTTGTCACAATCTGCTTTCCACTGCCCCACTTTTTTCTTTTAAAAAATAAGCAGCGGATAACATTTAACATCAACAATGTGAATGCTAGGACTGGAGAGCATTGTACTTCACAACTCCACATTGTGTCCCAATGATCCACAGCATGCATGTTCAAACATAGTAACAAACGCTACCAAGAGAAAACTTTTAAATTAGGAATTCAGAAAAAACTTACTGTAAAACTGTTTTCTTTTTGTAACACAATAAAATAAAAGACTTAAGGCTTTAGCGACCATTGTTTGGCAGGTTGTCTTGGTTTGCAGCCGTGCTTTGCTAGTATCTCATATGCTGGTACGAGATACCAGTAAGAAGCAGCTCCAGCTCCGAAACCAAGACAACAAATCAGAAAATAAATATATACTTTTTTTGTGTAACTTCAGAAAATTTAAAAACGTATTAGAGCGATTACTTTTAACATTACATAATGTCTTTCTTATGGCAAGACAAAAAATTACTGTACAGATGGTGAAATAGGCAAAAACACTTAGTTTTATTTTAGAACCAAAAATTTTACCTGACGTTGTACAGTATCGAACATGTAAAACACTTACAATATACATTCCCTCAGAACAGTCACATTTTACTTAAGCTATGTGAAACACAGCACAACACTACAAAAAAATTTATGAGTAAACAAAGAGTGTACGCAATATCAAATATGTATTGTATTTTCACTTAGTCTGAAATAGCAAATTAATTTCATCTTCACTACTAGTACAGTATCGATCAAAACAAAATGACATACAGCACCAATGCTCAAATGCAAATGAAACAACATCTCTTTGGACAGTGATTTAAGTCCTAAACTTTGCTATAGTTGAATGCTTCTACAAAAATAAAAATTTTGATAGTAATCAAATAAACCAACCTCCTGCAAGTCATTCTTATTGGATGTGGTGGCCATCTGAACGTAACACTTGACTTGCTGTCGTATTGTATGGAAGCAGTTGACCACTGGCAGGTTGGGGATGGTATATATACGAGACAGTGCGTCCAGACAAACTCCTGTCAAATTCTGCTTGCATGCTACCTTGGCAAAATGTATGATTGCCTGGAAGCAAATCCCAGAAAACAAATAAATGCCCACTCTCCAAACATATTTCAAAAGAACAAAAATATTACCAAAACTGTAAATAATTTATAAAAAAAATGGTATTAATTATATTGGATGTAATAAACATGATAGCGCAACAGAAGTATGTGGGAACCTACAGTACTTGTAAATTCATGTCAATGGAATAACAAATTCTTACGGGTGTGAGGAGGTCCACCCACCACTTAGGCCTTTATTATTTCATGCCTTGTTTTTATTTTATTATTTCCTTATGTTTGACTTATTGAATTTGCTATTATATACATAATTATTTTGAGGTATTGTTGACAGTTGTTTGGCATTTTATCTGTATCAGTTTTGAAATTGTTAAATTTTATATGTATTTAATTTGGTTTGTTTAGGCTGAGGCAACTTTGTGTTTTAATTTAAATTTAATATTATCATTTGCAGCTTAACTGTTATTATATTGTAACTCAGAGCTGGGTGTATTGTTGGCAAGGATAGTTGGATGGCACAGGTGTGCCTACCCAGTTCCTGGAATCGCTATATTAAGTTTTTAACTGTTTTTTCTAATACTTTTACTTTTCACAAAGTGCACGTGCGCCGCCACTCATTGAGTGTGCGAGAGAGACGGTAATATGTTTGCGCGGGCTGGCTTGAGCCAATGGAAGGACACGTAGTTCAAATTTATTAGAAATTATGTTGTAAATTATTATGTAATTATGGTTTTCAGGAGAATATTTTCACTTTAAAAGTTGCTTAAAAGTATAAAGGTTTGTAACTTGTTATTATATTTAATTTAGTTTTAATTTTCCGTTACATTTTTACCTTGGTGCACTGGGTGGCCGCTAGAGGCGCTGCAGGGAGAGAGCAAGCTTCGCGGGTCGGCCATATTTACTTGTTGTTCGGACGCGGACGAGGATGGCGGTCTGGAATGGTTGGTGGGCTGTGTGGGAGCGAGGTGGCGGAGCAGCCATATCTACGTAGTTAATCTTTCTGTGCTGGTAGCAGAGTGGAGGGCTCGCACGTTTGCGAGAATATTATGATTAAGATGTCGTGGCTTGTTTTGATCTTTGAAATTTTGTTTTAAATTTTTTTTAAGTTTTGGGGTTGAGCTGTTCTCTCCCGGGAGCGTCAGGCTTGGACAATGATGAAGACCATTATGATTGAAATCTAAAACTTTCAGTATGTAAAGCTGTTTTTTTTTTTTTTTTTTTTTTTTAAGTTATTAATAAAAACAGTCATGCCAACAGGTTTTTAATTTTATGTAGACTACAGCAAAACCACTATACGATCACAACTGGCCACGTGAGAGGTTAAGTCAACAATTATGTAAGTTAGCTTCAGTTCATTCAGCGCAGAAACGTCACATTTTTGGTGCCGTGACCAGGATTTGTGGTCAACGATGACTGCAAAGTAACTTCATCTTCAGTTAGCGGAGACGCGTCACATTCTTGGTGCCGTGACCAGGATGTAAGCTTCATTCATCTTTCGTTCAGCCGACGCGTCACATTCTTGGTGCCGTGACCAGGATTTGTGGTCAACGAGGGTGGCAAATTAGCTTATTTCTTCAGCGGAGACGCGTCACACGGGCAAATGAAAAAAATTTAGGAAATGAATCAAATGAATGTGCAAACAAAAAATAGTGTTTTGGATATTCGTTTCCAAGTTTCTATTGCAATTTTTCACTGTACAACATTTTATAAATGTTTTAAGAACAATCCCTTTTTTTGTAACTCTAACAGATAATGTAGGCTTAAAACATAGACTGATTGTAAAATGAGGTGTGTTCTTTATATGTAAGGTGGTTTGGTAACATGATGTGATAAAATAGAGCTGAAACAATCAAAATTGTTAAAATTTGCTTTTAAAAGATTCTACTTTCCGATAAAAAATAAGTTAATACAGTAAACCCTCATTATAACGTCTTCGCACGATGCCCAGTAATTATGTCATTAGATCCGAGGTAATTAATTGTGACACAATTTCTCCCCCTCCCCCCCCCCTATAAAAATAAACATAGGACAATTGCTGACATACAATAAACATACGTAACTACATATATCCATTTTACTAAAAAATTTATACATCTTAAGAATAAAATAATGCCCAGAGGTTATGTAAACAACTAATTATGTGCTCAACGAATAACTAGAATGTACATGCCAGCATGCATACCTAGATCCTCTGAATCCCATCCCTTTATGACTTGGCATCTACGTACACAGCACGGCGACAAACAGTACGAAAACAAGCGTTTCATGCATCTTGCAGAATGTGTTACTGTGCAGCGCGCTATACCAACTTCATTACTGACTGCGTAGTGATTTGTGCTTACAGAGCATCATTCAAGAATCTATACTAATTAAATACACAGATATTTTTTAATAAAATTATTGTCGCTGAAATATGTTTCACTGAAAGTAACATAAAAGATCAATAAAGCTCAAGTATCATGCATTTTTACCAAGTAATAATAAGCGTGGAGTACACATCACCGTGAACTCGTAAGTTGTAAACATACTTTTAACCAGATTTTACTTCATTTGTCTTTGTATTATTTTATTCCTGTGGTTTCGCAAACATATTTTTATCATTTTAAATGCAATTTTCTTTGCATAATTTTACCACAATTATTTTGGTGTTATTTTATCGCTTTGAGCACAACACTGGCCCAGTTTACTCTGTCGGGCCGAAGGCCGTAGCAAATAAACTCCCGAATACTTAGCCCCATGCCTAAGCCCACACAAACGGGGCAAGAATTGAGCAAAACTCCTACCTATTCTTAAAGATGTAGGCTGCAAGGTTGGTCAACTACATTCTTGAACAAAGAAACTCATGTAAATTCACTGATCAAAAATATATTCAGGTACTTTCAGATTACAAGCCTTTACAATGTAATACAAACATCCAATAGGGCTTTGTGCATTGTATGCACTATTCTAATTTACATACACTCCAAACATCGATTGCCCACCACAAAGAACAATAAAATGCCCGATGCTTATTACTAGTAAAATTGGGTCAATTTTACTCTTGAATTTCTCCATCACAACTCATTAATGCCTCTCACAACATTCGTCCACATACAGTCTCCAGCAATTTCAAGGAAACCTACAGGTTAACAGACAATCCCCTTTTCCCGAGGGCGACATTAAATTTCCACAAACTCGCCCGCCTGTACAAATCCAGGCACAACCACATTTGCCGTCACTCGGCGCTCCAGGTCTCGCTTAAGGCCCCGCTTGAGATTAATGGAAGCTAGATGATCGCCATAAGCCCAAGTTCAGTGGACTCCATCAGCAATGAATGCAACGGCACAGAAAAGGTCGGGGGAGACTCACCCATATCTTGATGTTCCACCGTCAGCTTAAGTGGACTCACTACACAAACAGCAATGTCCCTTGACAATGCTCCTGCCCACTTTACCAAGCGGCGCAGAGAACCCCCACGAAGTCTTGGATACCATCCGGTGGCACTCGTTAATCCACCATGTCACACAGTGAGGCGGGCTTCCCGGCCTAGACCACTCCTCGTCCACGCCTGACACAAGAGTAAGCTCTCTTGCTCGAGCGGCCGCCAGCTCAGCTTGCCGACGCACGCGACCCTACCGTCAGTTGATGGAACCAGACCACCCCCTCCCCTCCCGGACCTATCCCTCCATGGCCAGTGGAGTGGGAGGTCCGAAGAGGAAAGGGAATGCGCCGGCACCGTCAACTGGGGCCTCCACTATTGTTCACACGAGCCGAGATCCTCGAGACCTCGGGAAAACCTCTGAATACCCAAAACACAACCTGGACTCGGGACTCACACTAATTACTCCTAATAGAAAGCCCCTTAAGAGCTTCCACCTCCTTCAGGACTCCCCCTAATTAAGGGTGATCGCTCAGCTTCATAGACTCAAAAGAGATTTTTTTATCAATTGTAACAGTTATCTTACCTTCCTTATTTCATCCTAGTGGTCTCACAAGGATCTTATCAATTTTAATCATCACTACAAATTTTTTTTGCATAATTTTATTACAATTTTATGGCATGAGTTTATTGGTCACTAGCATATTTTTAAAGTGTTTCTATTTCTAATGTTACTTTCTTTGCATTATTTTATTGTTTTCGTGCAAACATATTTTACCTAATAAGTATTATCACAATTTTCACTCCATAAATCCATCACAATTTTACCTGCTTTATATGATTGCAATTTTCTTGGCATTATTATTTTATTGCTGTATCAGTTTTTATTGCTATTTTTCTAGCACTACTTTAGCTTAATTGTTTTGTGAAAGTATTACAATCTAATATTTTCTATCTTTTATCACAAGTTTATTCATATTTTCCGAGAGGAATTCTTTTGTTGAGTAGGAGGGAAAAGGAAGCAGAGAGTGCAGCGGACTTGTCGCATTCGTCAGTGCAGCATGAGCAGCCTAACTTACACAGCATGTGCTTTAAGTATAATATTCCAGCCCAAATTTCTAATATTTTTTCACACTTCCTTTTTTCTCACAGCTAAGTCTTAAACCAGAATATTTTTAAAAACCATTTAACTGTAACTTATTGCATTTTGCTTAAATTTATTAACATTTTAAAGATAGTTTATTTTTTAGGGCTACCGAAAATTATGTCAATAAATCACAGATGCAGTTAGATCAGCGATTTACTGCATTTCCTTTAGAAAAAATGTTACTACCTGTAATGACCTACAGCAGGCTTGCCGTTTTAACGGATTTTATCCGTTTTAACGGATATTTAAAGGTTAAAACGGACAGACGGATAATGTTAGATATTCACGGATATTTCTAACATCTGTGTTTGTCAACAATTGACACAAAAATTAGCGACGCACATGAATGGAGTAACGAGATTCACTAATCTTTTTGTGCTTATTTTAAACCTACAAATCTTTCCCTTTATTTTTTGCAGAAAAGGTCCTGCCATATACAAGCAAATATATGTAAATTTGTGTTTTATTTTATGCCAAAATAAATAAAAAAGGAAAATTTTTAAAACCCCTCATAATGGCTGCACCCCATATTTTGTACCAAAAATTTTGGTGAAAAACATGCGGCGATTATGTTAATAAATACGTGTATTTACATTTTATGTGCTGCGCCATGATACAAGCAAACTACGTCTCATTCGAGGTTATGCAGATATATTAATTTTTCAACAATAAGTAGTCAGTTGAACATGTTCGCGCTCATTCTACAAATTTTTCCAAATAGGAAATCGGGTGGAAAGTTTCGCTGCTACTTTACCAAAACAGATTAGAAAATAGTTCAGTCTGTAAAAAACATTAACAGTAAATGGTTTCCTGTATAACATCTCAATTTTTCACAATACTATAATAATTTACTATACATATTAATTTCACTATCAAAATTCTACAGCAAGAATCTTCTAAAAAACTTCGGAAAAGTACGTAGACGTAAGTTTGAATTATTACAGGATTTTTTAATGCTAATTACAGGATTTTGGAAATGAACTTGGTGGCATCCCTGACCTACAGCATTACAACATAGCAGGATGTGAATAAGGCCCTGTGATAGTGTATGAAGATAGGTATCATGTGATCATACCATGTTTATAAATCCATGTTCAGAAATCTTTTGTTTTCATACTTAACACTAGGATCTTCCAATAGGTAAAGAAGGTTGCATATACGCAAACATCCAAAGGACTGTCACAAACAGTACAGACATAGTATTTAGTATTACAGTGGTTAAAAATGTTTGTTTAGGGAACTTATTTTCTAAAGTGTTTTGTGATCCTTACTGACTTCGTCTTCTACAAATCAGAGACCCCAACATGTATACAAAGCATCTGGTAATTGCATGATAAACAAAATTAGATCATATGATGCCCAGCAATGTACCACAGAGCCATGTACAATACATTTTTTACATCATGTATAATGTTACAGTACCTACAAAAAATTAACTTACCTGTGCAGATGCATGGACCCCAATTTTGCCTTGGCTGGTATCCGACTGACCCTCAAAATGAGATGTAACAAAGGTATAATGGTGTTTGCGCCAAGTAAATATGTCATTCCAGTGGCTGAGGTCGTCGGCAATAACCGGCAATCGGATACGCCATGTTTTTATTATGCCTTTCATGTCATGGTGAGCGTTGTTCCGATTATGAATTAATGCAGTTCGCATGGTGCATGCTTCTTGCGCTTCCATGATCTGTGGCAAAATTTAACTATTAAACTTCTGCAAAACATCACTCTTTCAAGGCACGTCAAAACACATATAAGATGCACACTATGTAAAAGTAAATCAATTAACTAGACAGAAGGTTGAAGTACTCAATGCTGGTAAGTTACACATATATAAAAGGATGAACACAACGTTGCGCGGTTGCGCGACATTTCGATAGCTAGACCAGCTTCATCAGGCGGCGAGTTCAGTGTGTGCCTGAGTTGGCCACCTGATGAAGTTGGACTAGCCAGAAAAACTTCAAGCAGTCGCGAAACAATGTGTTCGTCCTTCTATATATGTGTAACTATGAAGAAACACCAGCCTGTGAGTACCTCAACATTCTGTCCATGTAAATGATTAACCTAGCTGCCAAAGTCTTCTTCACATACACTATATAAAGGTAACTGCGCCAACCTTATTTTGATAAATTATTTAAAACTTTTCAATGGCACAAATTTTCTCTAATTATATGCACTGAAGATGATTATTTTCACAGTTTAAACTACAGATCTCTGCTGTGTATGTATGACACAATTAAAACAAAACAACTTACCGTATTTGCCGGCGTATAGTACGGAACGTCATATAATGCGAAGGGCGATTTTGAACCCCCAAAATTTGGAAAAAAATTTGAATCGCTAGATAATGCGACCGGTGATTGTACACACATCACGGCCCGGGCCGTGCGCCGGCAAGAGTAGCATGAATGAGGAGCGGCAGGAGGAAGGTAAGGCAGGGAGATAGGTCGGGCGGGA